>JAOYNU010088477.1:0-49737 GCA_026745395.1 Tympanopsis confertula | reverse complement strand
AATCAGATATATAGTCGTTGTATACTGCATATCGTTCGCGAGGGGACAGTGTAAATGAAATTACTACTACTACTACTCATGTAGCGGTGGATAACGGACTCAGTCAAAGGTTCAAACCGACCTCATGCTGCAACATGTATGCAAGGGGTTTGAATCTAGGGATGAGCTCGAAAGTCGCTTGTCCCAAAGTTGTCCACAAGATGAAGCATTTAGTTTCTTCCACTCGAAATCGCTAGGTGGCGCTAGTAACGTTCTATTATCGATTTATCCCTTATGTCGTGGACACAGAAAGACGGGTACTGGGCGCAACCCCTCGACGCCTATGAAAAGGCATGCTATATCCTGGCGCAGCATGGCAAAGATGTCGGCCAAGAGCACTGGCTAGTAACGGCGGCAGCGAAAATTAGCAATGCATCAAAGAACGACACAATCACACTTTTGCGGAATGCTTGGAAATCATTCCGCCTTCTACGTCCAGATATTGCGACCGAAGTGCGCGCGTATGAAAAGCACTATCGTGCGGTAAAAGATCTGGAGAGCTTAGATGCGTGGTGTGATGCTACGTTTCACGTCGAATCAGCATGCTCTGCGAACAACCTTTTCAGTCATAAGATGGGCTTACCAGGCTCAATGGCTTTATGCTACTGGATTCCTGCAAGTGAAGAGATCGTTCTGGTGTCACCACACTGGCGCTGGGATATTCGCGGCGCCACATCTACCCTCGACAAGTTTCTCTCAGAAGTTGAAACACCAACTCCACTTCCTGAAAATTTCAACGGCCAAGAGAGTGAAATACTTCCTCTCTCGATGCAACACATCACCGACTCATCTTCGTCAATGAGCCAGAAAGAGAGCCTACCTGAGCAGGCATATCAATGGTTTGGTCATCCTCATAGCGACGGCCCTGGGATCGGATTGGCGCCCACCAACCCGAAAGGAAACCCCGGGAATACGGAAATCGCCGAAGTTCAACTATCCAGAAATGTTACGGAAAGGATCTGTGCGAAAGTTCGTGGGCTGGGAATTTCAGTGACCACTGCAGTCCATGCGTCCATGATAGTGGAAACCGCTCGCGCGAACCCGAACTCACCCAAGTCCCATCATAATTCGGCTTGTATCTTTGATCTTCGACGACACTTTTCTCATGTCATTAAGGATGCATCGGTAGCACCTTCGCTGTGCATGGCTGCATTGCCATTCAAGACAGATGCAGACGCGAAATGGCAAGATTTAATTGGCATTATCCAACCTCTCTATCGGTCTTCGTGGAATCCGAATGAGACAAACATGGCTGCTGCATATAAAATGACACTTGAGCACCTGGGAGAGAATATACTGCAAGTCTGGCGCGCGTCTGACGAGCCTGAGCCAGCCTTGTCAAGTATTGGAGTGATTGACCATGGGTTCTTGAAACATCAATATGGCCCCATCACGATCAGGGACATATCATATAACGTGACCAATACTTTTCCTTCAGTTGCCAATCTCTGTTATACATGGGATGGCAAGTTACGACTGAGAGCTTGTTACAATGACGCTTTCTTCGCACGAGACTTTGTGGAACAGTGGCTTGCCTCGGTGCAGCAAAACCTGCTACAAAATCTCGAGATTGAAAGAAGTCTCTGTGTTGATTTTTGAACTGCCCATCTGATTATCCCCCCTCTATTTTTGCACACGAAAAGACACACATAGCCAAATCTAACCACACTCAAGTATGAAATTGGCGAAGGTAATCTTTGCAGAGAAGTGAAGTAGATACGTCTTGATGCCTCATTCCCATTTCTCCAAATTACCTTTTCTTTTCTCTAAACGACACATAAGCATGAAGAAACGGTTCATATCATCTTAGCCCTTGGTATTAATGGTATCGATTGGAATAGAACAGCAATCCCTCGGATATGGATTAAGGAAAAGGAACTCAGATGCTCCGAGTACACTCAAGACGTACATGCACTTTTAACTGGTCTGTCCAAGCTCGAATTTCCTCCGCCAATAGAAGCGACGTAGCATCTGTACCATTTGAAAATGTCCGTTTTCTTTTGCGCGTTTTCTTGCGCGATCCAATACGGGACGCAATTCATCAATTGGGATAGCTCGTTCAGCCAACGCCTTCAGCATGAGCTTCAGCAAGGCATGTTCGCCATTAATTGCAGCTGTCTCGAAGGTGCTGCCGTGGATCTTACAGCGTTTCAGAGGGTCTGCACCTCGCTCTAGTAACAGCCGTAAGAAAATGTGTCTCTTTGCGGGAGAGTTTTGCTGGAAAGAGCGAGGCCCCTTAGTGACCATGCGGAGCATGGGAGGGTGACGATCGCCATTTATTTCAGCCCCGTGCTTTAGCAATAAGTCCAAAGTAGCGATTACAGAGTCCCAATCAGCGCCTTTAGTGTCGACTAGACTCATGAAGCCTTTTCCACTAGCCGTGGTTGGGCGAGTGATGAACTGACGCTGAAAAAGGAGTTTCAGTGACTCAAAGTCAGCTCGTGCTAGAAGTAGCTCAGTGGCTCGATAAACATCTTGTTCGTCAGTTGGTAACTCGTTCTCGAGAACGAATTTCACCATAGATACTCCACCGTGAGCTGCTTGCGTGAGCAAATGAAGTCCACATATCTCTTGAATGGAAGTTTGCTGTCCCTGGGATGTACAATGTTGTACCAGAATACTCAGTGAGTCATAGCAGCCTGATTGAAGCGCATGCTTTATCAAGTCGCGAAATTGACCGTTGTCCCGAAAGAAACCTCGCTCAATCAATAATCGAAGAAAATCGGGTGACTGAACTGTTTTACGAAACACAAATGATGGCAATACTTCGGGATAATGATCAGAGCCGGCTAGATTGTCCAAAAGCAACTCAACGATTTTCATATGACCACCTTCGATCGCCAAGGATATTGCATCTTTATTTGCATCTTCACGTAAATCTGAATTCCGAGAAAGCAATTGTTCGACCACATTCAAGCGACCTCGGTTTGCAGCCAACGCTAAAGGCGACATTGTTGGACAATTGTAGAACCAGCCAGATTCCAAGTGAGCACAGCGATCACCTAGATCGGGTTGTCTAGGTTCTCCAAAATCAATGGGGCATCCATGATCGATCAGGTCTCCAATGAGATCAGTCCAACCACATGCAGCACTGACAAGAAGTAACATTTTATGGTCTGTATCATCCGGCTCACCACACGCCATGCTAGTCTGGAAATCGATAGATCTCCGAAGCCTCTCCGCAGTGGCGTAGTGTTTTCGTTTCGCAGCCAGAATCAATGGCATGAATTTCACTGCCTCTCTTTCAAGTATCGGTTTTGCTCCACATCGCAAGAGAATTTCAACTATCCCTTCGTGGCCATTGGATGCTGCTGCACAAATGGCCATGTGGTCAACAAGAGGAGGATGGAGATTAGCATCCGCCACTAAAAATTGGAGAACCTTTTCATGCCCTTGAAGAGCTGCATCAAATGGCAAGGTTGGCCCAAAGAAACCTTGCACATAGGCGTCGCAATCAAGAGAAATTAAAAGTTTCACTGTAGGGAGATCGCCCTTTCTCACGGCCATGTTTAATGGAGAATCGCCGCGCGAGGCGCGGGCTCTGGGGGAGTGTCCATGGCTAACTAGGAGTCGGACAACTTCTTCATGGCCTTCACCTGCAGCCATTCGCATACCAGCAATGCCTGATTTCTCTGAAATCCCGTGGTCTATCAATAAACGCACAATAGCTTCATTCCCACGAGCGCATGCTATATACATCGGACAGGCGATGCGTTCTGGAACATTAAGTTTTTGAAACTCATCAGCAGATGCTCCGGCTTGCAGCGCGTGTCTAACGGTATTCTCCAGCCCCTTTTCCAATCCCCATTTCAGGGCAACTTGATATGGGCTATCGTGTTCGTAAAGCGTGCAGTTGAGGAGCTGGTAGAAGTGACGGCATGACTGAACGAAGGCGTTGATACAATAAGTATTATCTAGAAGTCCAGATATGAGGAAGACGATCTCATTTGGTAACTTCAAAAGCGACATGATCTCGCCGAAATATTTCCCACGTCGGTTGTGAGGCTGAGAAGAATGTCCATGGATTGGCGCCCCACGTTGTCAGCCTGATAAATAAGAACTTTACTAAGCAAGGCTCGGGGTCCGTTTTTGTTTAGTGCCATTGCACCCTTTGGACACAACTGGCGATCTTGCTTCTTATCTGCAGAATTTTCACACTTAACCACATAAGGTAGAACCTTCAGAACTAGAAGAGGGTTCATCTGGGTATATTCGTCAAAAGTGCGGGTCGCCTGACACTCATGCCAATGGGGCTAACATATATGTTTGTGATAAAAATAGACTGACAATACTACCATAAGGAAATACGCGCCCGGCAGCAGTTTTGGTGCCAAGCACCATAGACACTGCACGGTGCCAGAACTAATATCTAATGCTTGTTTGACAAACCACCGAAATAACTGTGCAAATGAAGGCTTTTGCGAGCGAATAGAAAGTGTCACTAGAAGACGTGGATGACACAAAGATGCGTGGTACGTGCGGCCCGCAATGGGGCCAAGGCTAGGATGTCTGCCGGGGTGGTAACTGAAGAATATAACTGGGTCCGACTACGAGAGTCTTCCGCAATAACAGAAGTTATTGGATGGGCTTCGAGAATCTTTACCTCTTGGGGCATAGAAATGCATTTCTTCAGAACAAACTTGCTCCGCCGATGGCGGCGCCACATGTCTGCAGCTTGTACCTTTCCAAAGGCTTAGCAATTTGGAGTCCTCGGTTGATTATTAGGCCCCTCATACAAGAGGCCTCCCTCCATCCTTCGTCGCACGCGGTTTTTTTCTCTCACTTCCATTCTTTACACTCCAACAAGCGATGAATAGTTGATCTCACCAGCGTTCAAGATGAAGCAGCTCGCTCCAGAGGGTAGACAAAATCTGGGCATGGCTATTGCCATGCTGATTTTGTCCGTCATCTCTGTTGCGCTGCGTTTCACTGTGAGAATAACAACTGGTCTTCCGCTCATTGTGGCAGATTGGCTTGTACTGTTAGCTTTATTAGCTATGCTCATTTATCTCGGCGTGCTGATTGAGTGTAAGCAAGAACTTGTTGCTCATGGTAACACGGAAAGTGCTGATATCTGGATAGATATCATCTTTGGCCCCGGGCCTGGCTCTATCGATATAACATGGATGCTGAAACAAGATCAAGGAGTACAGTGGGTCAAGAGGCTATTCAAAGTATGTAGTGGAGTCTTCACAAAGGCTTTTCGAAGGGGCGCTGACAAAATCTCAACAGCATTTCTTCATCATCCAGATACTCTATATTTGGACAATCACCTTCCTTAAGTTCTCGATCCTTGCGTTCTATCATCAAATATTTTCGGTGTCACGACAATTCCGCCTGGCCAACATAGCTACAGCTGTCGCATGCTTCGCGTGGCTCATAATAATGCTCTTCATTGTAATATTTCAATGCCGGCCAATCCACATGTCGTGGGACTCCTTTCTATCGCGTGATTATTGCTTGTCGAGCAACAAGATCTGGTTTGGCGCAGAAATGTCGAATTTGTTTATCGATATCACGGTGCTTTTATTACCAGTTGCATTGATTCTCCGCTTGAATCTCACGAATGCAAAAAAGCTATCTTTGATGGCTGTCTTCTTGATTGGCATACTGTAAGTCGTGCCTGTCGGTCTAGCATCCGAACATTCTAATATGAATAGTGCATGTGCTGCAAGTTTAGTGAAATTGATCTATACGTGGGGACCCCAGTGGGATTTGGACACGGCCTTCCCCGAAGCTTTGTTGATGATGTCGCTCCAGCTGGGGCTGGCTTTTCTATGTGCCTGTCTCCCAACATACGCACCTCTTCTTTATTATAGTCGACATCGATCTAACTCGGGGCGCAGCTACTCCTCAAGGTCTTTTCCAAAAGCTTGGATATCTAGTCCTCGAGGAGGAACGCCGATGAAAAATAAGGCTGCTGGGCCGTATGAGCCAATGTCTGATTTTCAACAACCGAGACGAGCCAGGTTCGAGGAGCACGAAATGGAAAATGTAGATTCTCCATTTTCAGCCATGAACATAGGCTCGAGGGTCAATGAAACTGCGCCCCTCCCATACAGCAAGGCATAGGGCCAATGATCATCATGCGAAATTCAATTATTGTTGCTAGACCTCATCATCAACGTGTTGACACCCATGTCATGATTTAACTGCAAATGTGGACCCCAAAAGAGCATCCGCAAAGCTTCAGTGATTCAGCCCTAAGAGAAGAGGCAAAAAAACAAAAGTCGAAGATCCCGGCAGACTATGACCGACGGGTTCAGCTCTGTCTCGGGTCGGGTTCGGGATGATACTCCTTTTGAGGCAATGATGGCGATGGCTGCTTGCTGACTTTGGGGGCCGCCCCACCAGCTTGCCGTTGCGTTGTCCGCAGTGATGGTTTGCTAGAGCAATATTTGCATCAAGTGCATACAAATCACCTCAATTCTTCCTATATTGACACTGCTGGCATGGGTATAGGCAAAACGATAGGACATCATGATCGCGCGGCGAAGACTCTTAGTTGATATACCTACAAAAAAAATGTTATAACGACATTGCAAGCCGCATTCTTCAACTCTAGACTCTCAGCTCAGCTATCCCATGTAGCGTTGGAAAGATAGAAGTGAGAAACTTCACTATCGTGAAGCCTAGTCTCACCTAACAGATAAACTCATCGCCCCATCCCGATAAACTCATGCATACGCGGTGATTGGGGCTATAAACTTGGATGAGCCACTATAGCCACAGCTACTAGCCTACTTCGCAATCGGATTGAATATTAAGCTGGATAATTAAGAAGTTTTAGCCTATGCAATTTTCAACGATGGAGGCGTCCACAAAAAACCTTATAGCTGCCATGCTTAAGCTGGGTCCACAGCGTTATCAGCTTATCAGCCGTTTGGCGCTAAACAGTCGGCTTTTCGGTTTCGGTTTCGGTTTCCATCCCCTTCCCGCTTCTATTCTTCGGCATAGACCAATTAGCAGTCCCACAACCACAAGGCTCTGCCCGACTAGCTGCCCCATAGTGGTCGTTTTGCTGAAGATCAGAGCTAAAATTATTTCTTAAATGGCGATCCCTACGAAGAGAAGCCCAAGGTGCGGGTCTATTTGGGGGTCCAGAGTTCGAAGTCTTCGAGGACGACGAAATTAGATCTCGCGCTGAAGACATAAAGACCCCTTTCGCCGCAATCTTGAAATCTATAATCAGACATATTATTCATATCTCAAGCAAGCGACATAATTCAGCTTATATTTCATCATCCAACTCGTCAAATCCTGAAAACACGAGAGCATTTCTTATCCGCCACTATGACCAACTCCACTGAAGCCCTCGACCTCGCGCAAGTCATTTTCTACGCCATCGCCGCCATTCCAGGAATTTTCTGTCTCGTCAAACACGGCGTGCCTGGGATCGCAGGATGGCTTTACGTTCTTGCAATGTGCGGCCTTCGCCTTGCTGGTAGTGGGATGGCATACACAGCTCTTGCGAACAGTGGGAAACCCAGCGCGACTGCGCAAACTATTTCAAGCATTGGTCTCTCCCCGCTTCTTCTCTCAGCGCTGGGAATAATGCACGAAGCGTAAGATATTACCTTCTCTCGGAACAAAAAGAAAAGCATGTGAACGGACTTGAGACTAATATGAATGCTTCCAGCAACCATTTCATTCGACACAGCCTTCCATTCTTCTTAGGACCAATCAGCTTGATATTCCCACACATGGTTGTTCTCGCCGGAATCGCCCTCTCAGCCGCTAGCAAAGGAAAGGCTGGAATGGTAGAGGGTGGCATCATCGTCTTCCTGACAGCCTGGATTATCATGGTTGCAATCTGCGGTGCCTCTTATAAGACCAAGGCAAGCTGGAGCCGCCTCGATGGGGAGAAGAGGGTATGTATCATCCAATTACCCCTATCATAGAATTCAACTGACCTTTTCACAGCTCCTCCAAGCTATGTTTGTAGCGCTCCCCTTTATCGGCGTTCGGGTTATCTACGGCGTCGCAGTCGCATTCAAGGACCCCCAAACACGCACTGGCAGTCTGCCTGTCCAGGTTATTTTCGGAACTCTCCCTGAGTTCCTTACTATGATCACCTATCTTGTTGCTGGAATCATGACCCGCAACTTGGCCAAAGACCGCAAAAGCAGTCTTTTGCACCCAGAGCAGATTGAAACAAGCCGCCACGAGACTGCGTAGATTCAGGCCATGTGCAGAACATTTGATGATGCTCTAATGTATATATACCACCATTTATCTTGATGTCTGTTTGTTTCCTTTGTCGTTTTACTTGGAGGACGGGTCGTGGGTTTGGGTCAGCGTGCGATAGAGCTTTTCAGATGGCGTTACAGTAGCGCTTATACTTGAATTTGAAACCACTCAAAAAAAGTCTCCGAATTGTTTCTTCAGTATCATACTGGCTCGAATGCATTTTGGTAAGATGCGATATTGTATAAAGTCGAAGCTGGCTTACTCCTTCCTCGGCAAACGGCGGGGCTCGGCTGGCGTCGGGCCCTCACGTCACACCCCCGCGTTCAACCGAGCCTCCGCATTTCCCCAAGCGAACTTCTTGAAGTCAAGTGGGATGCTTGAATTTACCATCTACAACACAATGGCTTCAAGGCAATTAATGCGCAGCTCATGGCTAGCTGCTCGAGCTTCTCAAAAGATCACTCCTGTACAGGCGACGCTTGCACGAAGATGGGGGAGTTCAATCTCTCAACGGCCGGGGTCTGATCGGTAAGTGAAAGAAAGACATACGAAGTGTGTATCATAGCTGACAGGAAGAAACCAGGGTACACTTTCCCGGCGCAGTAAACAGCTTGTTTACCACCGACATGAACTTCCTGAAAGCCTCCGATCTTCCTGCTATACCTACATACCGAGTTCTCGACGCCAATGGCGAATTGGTGGACAAAGCGCGCGGGCCGCCGAACGTATCGGACGAGGAAGTCTTAACGTGGTACAAAAATATGTTGACAGGTTTGTAAATCTGGTCTGATGCTTGAGGCTGCAGTGTTAATGATACACAGTGAGCGTCATGGACGTGGTGATGTTCGAGGCACAACGACAGGGGCGATTAAGTTTCTACATGGTCAGTAGCATCCTCGGACAATCAAGTGGATTAAATCTCCTAATGATTTACGATATAGGTCTCTGCTGGAGAAGAAGGCATTGCGGTTGGATCCGCTGCGGCATTAACGCCAGACGACGTGGTCTTTGCACAGTACCGTGAAACCGGCGTCTTCCAACAACGAGGATTCACACTGAAGAACTTCATGAGTCAATTATTTGCAAATGCGAACGATACTGGCAGAGGTAGAAACATGCCTGTACATTATGGACAAAGTTACCCACGAACGGTAAGTCTCGATTGAAATACTACAGCCATGAAATGTCGCTAATCCATTGAAAAGCACACGATTTCATCTCCCTTAGCAACACAAATTCCTCAAGCTTCCGGCGCTGCATATGCACTCAGAATTCAAGACTTGCAAAACCCTAACCAGGAACCTCGGATAGTAGCCTGTTATTTTGGAGAAGGCGCTGCCAGCGAAGGAGATTTCCACGCTGCCCTCAATATCGCCGCAACCCGCTCATGTCCCGTTGTCTTCCTATGCCGCAACAATGGCTACGCAATCTCTACCCCAACTTTAGAGCAGTACCGTGGCGACGGAATTGCCAGTCGTGGAGTGGGATACGGCATTGATACGATCCGAGTGGATGGAAATGACGTATTCGCGGTATACGAAGCGATGCAAGAAGCCCGTCGCCGAGCACTCAGTGAAGGCGGGCGGCCAGTCCTTATTGAAGCGATGAGCTACCGCGTGTCTCACCATAGTACAAGTGACGACAGTTTCGCTTATCGGGCACGAGTCGAAGTCGAAGATTGGAAGCGACGCGACAACCCGATCATTCGCTTGCGCAAATGGCTTGAGAACAAGGGACTTTGGAACGAAGACATGGAGAAGGAGACACGCGACTCGATGCGTAAGGCCGTGCTGAAGGAGTTCTCTGAAGCAGAGCGAGAGAAGAAGCCGCCAATTCGAGAGGCCTTCACGGATGTCTATGAAGATATCACCGAAGAGGCGAGAGAGCAGATGCAAGATCTGAAGCGAATCTTGGAGACTTATCCGGACGAGTATGATTTGCGACCATATAAGGATGGAATCAAGGGACTAGATCAAACTTAGACACTTCAGGAGCAATAATTAGTCTCTAGTCAATAATTTCAAGATATTCTGCAATATGAGATCGGCCTCTCCGCCACATAGACACCGTTGGTATTCTCCTAGTGACCTGCTGGTCGTGTGCTAGTTCTCCGCTGGTCCACTGCTGGTCCACTGCTGGTCCTGCGGGTTCGGGGTAACACATACCGACCGTAGGCGACTCGAGGAGCGCCAGCCCATTATGAAAATAATTCCGTTATTCCATTGGAGGAACATTTATTCCTTCAATCTACATTGTTTCAACCATCTCACGTCCCGGCGCTTCAAACAGAGTCTCACGAAGCTCATACCCCGCACCCCACGATCTGGTCTCGACAAGCAGCACTTTACAGAACTCCGAATCCACTGATTCCAAAATGCCGATACCGATCGTGGACTCGCATATTCACCTCTTCCCTGCTACACATCTCCCTACCTTAGCATGTTACGATGGTCCCAGCAGCCCGCTCGGCTCCCAGCATAGCGTAGACGAATACCGCAAAGCTACATCTGCCATCCCAGCTTCGCCCTCCCAAGGTGAAAATAAATACCTCCGAGGCTTTGTCTTTTTAGAGACCGATCGGATCTCCTCCGTTTCCGATGTCGAAGACGATCAAAACCCAGGATGGTCGCACGCCTTAGATGAAGTATCCTTCTTGACGCGAATTGCGCGCGGCGAGCCATTGGGTGGAGAAGGCCACAAGAACATCGATAAAGAGTTATGTCTTGGAATTGTCCCCTGGGCACCGATACCCGGAGGCCCAAATACCCTTGAGCGCTATGTGGCACAGGTCAAACAGCGAGCAGGAACAGATGATGTGATAGGCAAGATCCGTGGGTTTAGATATCTCGTGCAGGACAAACCTGTCGGTGTTATGCTCGAGACGGGATTTGTGCAAGGCTTGCGATGGTTGGGGGAACAGGGCTACATATTTGATTTAGGGGTTGATGCAAGACAAGGAGGATTGCATCAGCTACGAGAGGCTGTCGACATGATGGATCAAGTATACAAAGGACTGCAGAAGGAAAGTGATGCAGTTACGATCGTGATCAGTGAGTTTCTACCAGTAAATGAAGAGTCCCAACGCTAATCAGACGATACAGATCATTTGTGCAAGCCCAATCTTCGCTTGCCATCTGAATCCGTTCCAAACCACGCAGAATTTCAAGAATGGAAGGCTTTGGTAACAAGGATGGCACAAGCAAATCCAAAAACCTATATGAAACTCTCAGGAGCTTTCTCTGAATTGCCACCGTTGACTGCAAACTCAGATCCTGATATTCCGGGACTCATTACTCGACTCCAGCCATGGACAGATGTTATCTTCGATGCCTTTGGACCGGAGCGGGTAATGTTTGGCTCGGATTGGCCTGTTTGTAACATTGGAGGTGGAGGAAACAATGTATCATGGAATTGCTGGAAAGATATAGTAGAAGGCCTATTGGAACGAAGGGGATTAACCGATGGACAGAAGGAAGGAGTCTGGAGTCAAGTAGCCATTAAGGCTTATGGAATTGTTATTTAGACTAAAACAATCGCTCAGTAATACAAGCAACTTTTGCTTAATTTATTGCAAGTTCACGAATAATCCTCCATCAACCAAGATTTGAGCACCGGTCTGTCGTTCAATTAGCAAAATCCTCATCATCGAGATAAGTCTCACTTACCACGTAGTTACTCAGTTCCTCGCAGGCTAAGAAAACTGCCGGACCAGCCAAATCAGGAGGCTGGCCAAGTCTTCCAAGAGGGATACGTCCCTCCATATATTCTCGCTTCACAGGATCGGACATATCTTCTTCGTTCAATTGTGTGCGGATAGTTCCGGGAAGAAGGGCATTGCAGCGGATTCCATATTTGCCCAATGCAACTGCACAAGACTGCATGAGACTCAAAACACCTGCCTTTGTCGGTGTGTAATGAACCTGCTCTCCTCCACCGACTAGGGCGGAGATCGAGCTGATTCCGATAATCGATCCACCAGGTGGTGACTGTGTGAGGGCCATCTGCCGAGCGGCAGCCTGGGTGGCGAAGAAAGCGCCTGAGAGGTTGGTAGAGACGGTGTGATTGAGAAGAGACGGTTCAAGTCTAAGAAGTGTTAGGAAGGATCGTTGATTCGGGTATGGAAGACTGACTCGAGGAAATCTGCAAATTGGCAGACACCAGCGTTGCTCACGAAAACGTCTAGACGGCCGAAAGCCTCGACCGTCTTTGCGACAAAATTCCGTCCAGTTTCAGGTTGTGAGATATCTCCAGCGACTGTGATGAGTCGGCCGGTGTCAGCGCCGGCCTCGATCTCATTGACATCTTTGCGAAGCGACGCGAGCAGGTCGTCTTCCTTTGGTCCGCCCAAGTGACTGATGGCCACCTTAGCTCCGTGGCGAATATATTCCAAAGTAATTGCCTACTCATTGCAAATAAGTCAGTCTACTGCTGAACCCGGATTCTTTTTTTCACAATAAACTTACTCGTCCGATGCCCGTCAGTCCTCCGGTGACTGCGGCGACCTTGCCGACAAGTAGCTGTGGAAGAGGCATTGCAATTGAAACCGATCGAGTGGTAGGATGAAAATCTAAGGATATAATCAAGTTTAGAACACCTTTCTATTCACTGCGAAGGCAATCCAGCGTGGCCACTTTTTTCCCCTCCAGCGTCGCGTCCCCGCCGATAAGATATGCCCGGGCTTTCGCTGTGATGATGGGCCGAGTGTGGGGTGCTTCCCCCACAGTGAGGGGTTCAATGCTCCGTGCCACGTTGGCTGTGTTGCATTTAACCGGGCAGTCTGGGTATCGGAAAGAGTCCGGAATTGCGTTGAAGCGAGGGTTGCCCATTTTCGGTCTAGAAGGTACTATATTGATTACTACGATGACATTCGGTTATGGATTTTTTGAAATGTAGATGCGATTTATGTACATGAACATCATAACTATCTTGTAGCCCTAGGCACAGGAATAAGAACAACTATATGAATGCAGAGATCTAACGCCTTTCCAACAATTTAGTCTACTGTGCCTTGGCCTTCTCATCATCAGGAGCACGGAGCGACTTCTGCGGTGCCGGGGTCAAGAGGGCCGAGGCAGGGATCAAAGGAGCCGATGGGTTAATCTCAAGACCGAAACCAGGCTTGTCAAGGATTGAAACATCTAAGTATCCGTTCGTGGGAATGGGCTCGTTCACGAACAGGTTTCCGAAAACAGGGAGGACCGACTTGCCATCGGGAGAGTTGGCAAGGTATTCTTGGAAGGGGCTGTTGGACTGAGAGACGACGAAGTGGTAGGAGTAAGGACCGGAGGCGTGGGGAACAACGGGGATGTCGTAGGCAGCTGCCAGAGAAGAGACCTTGAGAAGCTCAGTCAAGCCACCCAGCCACATAACATCAGGCTGGATAATGTCCAAGTTACGGCCCTCGACCAATTTGCGGAAACCGTAGCGAGAGAACTCGTGCTCTCCAGTGGTGAACTTGACGGTAGGGTGGGCTTGCTTCAACAGCGCATGACCATCGAAGTCATCCGGGGTGAGACACTCTTCCCACCAGTCGATATCAAGGCCGATAGCTTCACAGCGCTTAACCAATTGAATAGTGTAAGGGACAGTGAGAGACATGTAGCAATCCACACGAAGGGGGAAGTCAGGGCCAACGCTCTCGCGCTGCTGACGAAGGTACTCGACGTTCTTGAGAAGACCCTCGGTTCCCTCATCAGGGCCATGAGGCAGAGCCACTTTTGCGCCAATGAAGCCAGCGGCCTTGGCACTTGCGGGCTGGGGGCCTGTGCAGTAGAAGTTCAAGCGCTCGCGAGTAGCTCCTCCAATCATCTTATAAACAGGCTCGTTGCGAATCTTGCCCAGCAAATCCCAGATAGCCAAGTCAACGACGGAAATCGCAGCCACAGGCAGACCCTTACGGCCGTAGAACATGGAGCCCCGATACATCTTTTCAAAGAGGGTGTTTGTGTCGCGCGGGTCTAGCAAAAAATCTCCGGTTAATATTGCTTGTACCTTCTTGTTTAGTTCAATGGGTCCTTACCTTCTCCAATGAGGAAGCGCTCAAAGTGCTGGTGAACCAACCAACATGCTGGAGGGCCACCGAATCCAGTTGCAAAGCCCTTGCTGCCATCGGTGGCTTCAATCTCGACGCAGAATGATCCAAGCACGTTGATACCCCAGGAAGTACGGGAGCCACGGTGTTGTGCCCATCTTGACATTGGAGTAGCAATGTTGCTGTCAATCAACCAGTGTCCACCTTTGACCTTATTTTTCTGTTAGACCATTTGTTTGCAGCTTTATTGTATTCGGAATTCATACATTGTGGTAGTCGCCGCCAGAGCCGACACCATCAATGACGAAGGTGCGGATCTCCTTGATACGGGGAAACTCTTTAACTGATCCCATGATGGCGAAAAACTTGAACTCGAAAAGAAGAGTGAAATCGACCAAATCAGACAGAGAAATAAGAAATAAAAAGAAACAGCAAAAAGCGCGGGGGAATGACACTTTTTCAACCGTCACAGCAACGCCCTCGGGCGAGCAATGCACCGAGGCGGGACATTTGGTCTGCGCCAGATCGGAGGAACCCCGCGTCTCCGCTATACACGCTAACGCCCAGAAGGGACCTCGGGCGGGTGAGTCAGCTCGCGCTGCCCTGCAGGTTGTTGGCCCCCCGGGGCGCTAGACCCTTACCACGTGATGGCTCAATTTTGCGAAGGCTGACCCTTTAGCCTCCAAAGAAGAGGGAAAATTTTTCTTGCGGTAACCCGTTAAAACTAATCTTAATACTTTCCCCGGTGTTGGAAACGTCGGTTTCCTAACTTTCGCTCGCTACTATGAAGATCACTCCTTTGTGGGTCTCCATCGCCCTATCAGTGTCAGGGGTTCTCGCAGATCGCACTGAACCTACCGCGACATCTGCGTCGGCCACTACCTCGACTTCCACGGCACCAACCTGCACTGCGTCTTTGATCACGACTCTCTGCGACTATCCAGAGCCTGACAATGGCTTCGCGGTTGCCGAAGACAGCAAGGGCGGTTGCTTCGACTATTGCAATGATCACCAGCCATGTGACTTCCTGATCTTCAACCCCGGCAACCCTTATTTGGGAACCGGCACATGTTGGCTCTACCCAGGCGAAAGCTTTGACAAGAGCAAGGGTAGCACGGACTGTGGAAATCCCTACCTGCCCGTCTACGGCAAGCCAACCTGCTCCGGCGCGACTACAACCACCACATCTGATGCCTGTATTGCTACCGTCAAACCGTCCGCCATTGCCTCGGTCTGCGGCTACCCAACGCCTCCTGACAACTGCTTCTACACTTGTACCGCTAGCTCTGGTGCGCCGGACTGCTTGAGTCAATGCTCGAAGGCCGATTCTTGCGAATACGTCGTGTTTAACCCGCATGACAGCAAGTCGCCGTACGCGTCTGGCACTTGCTGGATGTACCCAAACGGCACATACGAAGCTGAATCTGCGAGTAAGTGCAGTGGCTCTCCGACGCAGTTTGTGTATGACAACGCGTGTCCCAAGGCTACATCTTCGTCTTCGGGTTCGTCGTCCGAAACTTCAGGGTCTGCTACGCAGAGCTCTAGTGGCACTGGATCTACAGGCGCGGCTCCGGCTTCGACTAGCAGCGGCACGAACTCTGCGCCCACCGGGCTCTCTCCTATGAAGCCATTGGCTATTGGTGCGGCTGCATTGATGTGGCGTGCCCTTTAATAATGGAATTGGCTAAGCCGTCCGAACTTTGGAAATAATGTATTATGCATCATGGACATATTATGAGGTCATTTGCCCCTGTTTATATACCTGCTGTACATAGCATAATGTATCATTGAACTCATATTACAAATAATGAACTACGTTTTCGCACAGTAACTTGTCCCATTAGAGAGCATTGGAGAGCATATGCGAAGAGTCGACAGGCTCATCGTATTTGGAAGTGTAATATTTTTTCAGCAATTCTCATTTATTTTCCAGTACCGTAGCTAGAAAATCATCACTTTAGATAAGTTTAGTGGGGGTGCCAAGTGATGGACTTAGCAAGCGGCCCTCCGCGGTCGTACGTGACAAGCGCGGTATAGTGGTCAACAGCCATGATACCTGGCCAGAAGCTCGAGGCAGGAGAAATTTCAATAGGCGCACTCCATTTGATACGTCCCTGCTGTGGAGGCGATCCAAAAACGACCTTGATAGCAGCATGCTTCACCCATTGAACCTGCGACGAGTCCTCATCGGTCATGAAAACCACAGCTAATGTACCATCCGCAAAGGAGGTAACTTGTGGAGACCCGGCATTACGTGCAGGCTTTGGTCGGAATACCTCCTGGCGATTATGCCAGGAAGCTCCATCGTCATAGGAAATCAATGCCTCGACACTAAACGGGCCATACCGCGTAGTCTCGAAGACCATAACAAGCGCCTCGCGGCCATTGTCAAACGACCGCGCAATACCATTCATTCCATCCCGCAGCGGATCATTATCACCATGCAGACAGACGGGTCGCGACCACGAGCTTCCCTGATCACGAGATGTAACAAGCATCGTGCACTGATTGTTATGCGCATACTCCTGCGAGAAAGTCAATTGGACCTCTCCACCGCGACCAAGGCGCATAAAGGGCTCCCAGATTCCAAATGGAGCGCCCTTCTCGAACGCCTGTGACGCATATCCCCACGTCTTTCCAGCATCTTTAGACCTGCAGACTGTAATGCGGAAATGCTTGGGTCCGTTAGGCCCGAGGTCGTGGTTGCGGAATGCCGCTAGAACTACACCCGGCGCGGCCTCGAGCAGAAACATGTTATCCACGTCTCCTGCTCCCCGCGTAACCTCGGAATAGTCTTCGAATGTCCTACCGCCATCTATGCTGCGGGCGACGCAGAGCGAGCGCTTGCCATCGGGGAATCGGGTGAAGGATGAGAGAATCGAGCCGTCGGATAGTCGTGCGAGGCGGGGGTATGTGCCCCTGTTCGGTGGGGAGGAGAGTGGGCGCTCGTCGTTGTTTAGGATCCCGCGGCCGGGGAGTTGGGCGGCGGGCGCATTCTGGTGCGAGTTGCCTTCGGTGAGGTGGTTTAGGATCTTTTGTCCAACTTTTTCGAACATTATGTTGGAGTTGGAATATAGGGAGAGGTGATCGATGAATGATAGCGAGATCGGCTTTTATTTGGTACGGTACGTCATTGCGGAGCCGGTCTCTACTGTAACAGCGTTGCCTGGCGAGTTGATCAATTACTCTATTTACTTCAGACATTTAAATTGGAGAAGATTCGTCGTTCTAATGTGTCAAGTTAAGTGGAATGTGGATACGATTCATATTTGCCCGTCAAGATAAGTTATGATGTACTATGCTTCTACAGGCGGGAAAGGATGTTGTACTTGACAGCTTTAACGCTGGTCCACCCCTCCAAAGCTTCTTCTCCCATGTCTCTACCAAAGCCGCTCTGCTTGACACCTCCGAAGGGCGTATTAGGGTTCATCATAGCCCAAGCATTGACAGTGACCTGGCCAGACTCCAATGCTTTGGTAACTCGGTGGGCTCGGCTCACGTCGTTTGTGAAAATGGCTGAGCTTAGTCCGTGATCGGAATCATTGGCTTTCGCAATAACATCTTCTTCGCTAGAAAACTTTGCGATGCTCTGATGAGAAACATTAAATGCAATTCGATAAGATATCTTCGAATGTATGATACTTACCACCACAGGTCCAAAGATTTCCTCTTTCATGATAGTGCTCTTCTCGTCTACATCGGCAAAGGCGGTGTTCTATAGCGAAAAGCTGTATCAGCGGCAAATATCGCCTGGGAAAAAAATCGAGTCAACTCACTTGTACAAAGTATCCCTTTTCTCCAATTCGCTCGCCTCCGAAAAGCAAACGTGCACCAGATTCGCGACCTTGGCGAATAAAGCCTAGAATCTTTTGGTGCTGCGCATTACTCACAACTGGAGACTTGGTAGTTGTCTCGCTCAGTGGGTCGCCGGCCACAGTAGGGTTCTCCTCTGCTGCCTTCTTATAAGCTTCGATGAAGCGCTCGTAGATCGAGTCTTGTACGTAAATACGAGATCCGGCAGCGCAGATCTGGCCATTGTTCGCGGTAATGCCAATGCGAGTCCAGAATAGTGCATTGTCAAGGTCACAATCATCGAAGACGATTGATGGCCCCTTGCCACCTATAAACGCCTGTCAGTTCGCGAGCACTCAATCAAAACGTAAAGGGAATACGAACCCAGCTCAAGGCTGACTTTCTTCAAATTAGTGCGAGCTGCCGCTTGCATGATCTTACGACCGGAAACCGAAGAGCCTGTGAAAGCAATCTTACGCACCTCCATGTGCTCCGACAAAGGTTGCCCTGCGCTCAACCCATCGCCAGTCACAATGTTCACGACGCCGGGAGGAACGCCGGCTTCTTTGATCAGCTCTGCTAAGCGCAGAGCATAGAGTGGAGAGAGCTCTGACGACTTGATAATTAGAGCATTACCAGCTGTTAAAGCAGGAGCCAGCTTCCAAATAGTGATCATCCTAGCCAATTGATTAACAGAGTGCAGGAAATCCTTTGATTGAGGACTCACAGGGGAGCATTCCACGGCACAATAGCACCACAAACACCAATGGGCTCACGGTGTGTATACGCCATGCCACCGTCAATCTCCATAGACTTTCCATCGATCTTACCCGCCCAGCCTGCATAGTATCTTAGACAGTTGATGGACATGGGGAGATTCAATCCCATTGACTCCATATACAAGGTTCCACAATCAATAGCTTCTAATGAAGCTAAGTCCTGTGCATCTCGCTCAATAAGATCCGCCAGCTTTAAGAGGATCCGTCCTTTGTCAGGTCCAGGCACAGCTTTCCATGCTTCGAGGCCTGTCTTCGCTGACTGAACGGCTTTGTCAATGTCTTCAGGCCCGGCGGCAGATACAGTTCCGAGCTGCTCGGCTGTGGAGGGATTCTCAACAGCTAGTGTTTGACCAGTAGATGAGGCCACGAACTCATTATTGATGAATAGCCCGGTTGGTACTAGAAGTTGGTTAAAAATTGCGGTCCTAATGCGGAGGTTCGGAGGTGGTACCAGTAATTTGGCGGCCTTTAAAGCCAGTGACGGTCAATGTGGGAGAAACCATAGCTGGATTATTTCCCCAGAGCTACAATGGATTGTTATTGTTATCTGAGAGGTGCCAGAATAATAAACAGCCTTGTCGATGATCTTGGCGGGTGGGGTCCTCGGTTCTCCGCGCCTTCATTCCGCTTCCGAGACTGCGCTAATCCAAGCATTGGTCATTGACAGGATGGGGTGGAACCTGCTCCGTTAATTCCGTTACCGACATTCCGTTATCAAAACTATCCCTTTTATGGTGCTCCGCCAGAATGTAGATAAGATTGCGCTGTGAAATGTGAAAGGATGACAGTCAACGGTGAAAAAAGTTGCTTCAAACAGCGAACCCATTGTGTAAACCGGTAGGTGTAGTATCCAATAATTTATTGACTTGACTTTGGTGGTTATGCTATCAATGAGACTTTGTTGAATCCGACTGAGCCTAAGACCGAATAACGACTTTTATCGATTTGCTCTCGGGGTCAGAGGCAGTCTTGAAGGCTTCAACACCATTCTCAAGAGGGAACATGTGTGTTATCAATCCTGTCAAGTCGATCATCCCACTTTGTAACACTCTTACGGCCCTCGGCCACATGTTGACGTAACGCTGCTGAAATTGCAAATCAACCTCATTCGCGCTACATCGCATAAACGGAATTTCCATCCTCTCTTTCCCAACGCCGACGACAAAAACTTTCCCGCCAAATTTGACTGCTTGAATAGCACTGCAGACGGAGTTTTGGACCCCAGTACATTCCAAGGCGATTGCAATCTCGATATCTTGTGCCAAGGCCCCGGAGATTGTCTCAGCAAATTGTTCAGGTGTTTCGTCTTTCTCAACCTTGTGTGTGATAACTTGGGGCATGATGGATTTCGCAAATTCCAGTTTTTTGTCGTCGATGTCTGTAATGACAATAGGGTACGCCCCTTGCGCCTTACAAACATGCAACATAATGAGTCCAATTGGCCCAGCACCGCATATCAGCACCGGATCTCCAATTTTAACGCCCGAACGTATCACGGATGTGAGTGCCACGCTCAGTGGTTCAAGCAATGCTCCCTGGTCGAAAGATAGACTGCCTATTTTGTGGCACCACGTTGCTGGATGGTTGACATATCGACGTAACAGGCCGTGCGAAGGCGGACTGGATCGGAAAAGTAGATTCTTGCAGCCATTGTAACGACCAATCAGGCATGGCTCGCAAGTGCCGCAGATAATGTGTGGTTCGATGGCGACGCGATCGCCTACGACGAGTTTTGTCACAGTCGGGTGGACAGCGATGACCTCGTTTGCCGACTCGTGGCCCAATATGTGCGGGTCGGTAACTTGCCAGGGTCCAATCCCGCCGTGCTTCCAAAAATGAACATCAGAACTGCAATAAAACAAAAATTAATTTATCTCTACCAGGGCTGGTGACATCCTCATGTTTGTATCAGTGAATATTCTTACCCACAAATTCCAGTCGCTCGGATGGCGACAGTGACTTCGCCAGGTTGAAGACCATTTCCGCTCTTTGCATCCTCAAAACTTGGTCGTGCTTCATCTAGCCAAAGGTTGTGCTTTGAATCGATGTATATTCCAACATTTGCGTCCGTCGTCTGGGTCGACATGGTTATTCTTTCTAGAAGAGAGGTGTAGAGATTGGAGTTCGAAGGTCACTACGTTTGGGCTTGTTAAATAGTGGGAATAAATAGTATCTAATGCTGACTCTGAGACGACGTGACTACGATATTATACTGCAATTACATCTCTGACACGTAGGATATGACTACTAAGGATGAATTACCGTTCCAGGACCACATCATCCGTTTAGACGCGGGGTATTCGGTCTGAGTGACGTGCATCGCATTATTTTCCACATCCGGCAATATAAGCTGGTTTGTGTGCACGTTTGGCACTGTTGACGATCCTGGCGATCCTGACGATCTGCCCAGGTAGACAATTTCCAAAACAACTCTGTTAATCCCAATTCTCGAGGCCCATGATATAAAACCCCAAAGCCCGCCCTTCCAAGGTTTGAAGTGAGAGAGGGGCTCATCCACAATCTTATTCTTTACAAATGCCTGTATTGATGGATCTTGTCTTCCATCATTAAGAGAAGATTACTTGAACTACTCTCAACTCTTGGAAACACCTTGCTACCCACGTGGTGGTTATTTCCATTCTATTTCGGTCTACCCCCGCCTGCTATGATGCCTATCTCGGTGCCAAGCCAAGACAGGCTCTGTGACCTATTAAGCCTTAAGGGGAAAGTTGTCGTCGTCACGGGTGCGTCGAACTCACAAGGAATCGGTATTGAGGCAGCTCGTGGTTGTGCAGAGCTAGGCGCTAGTATTGCCTTGACCTACTTCTCTCGTGCCGAAGGTTGTTTGAAAAATGCAGAAGATTTAGCCCGCGACTATGACATTACAGCTCGTGCCTACTTCTGCGATAATTCTAAGTGGTCATCCGTTAAAGAACTTGTTTCTACTGTCCTAAATGATTTCGGGCAAATTGACACCTTTATTGCTAATGCTGGTCGAGCAACCGACTCCGGTGTGCTTGATGGCTCTGTTGAGTCTTGGGAAGAGGTCATCCAGGCCGACTTGAACGGGACGTTCTATTGTACAAAGGCCGTCGGTCCTCATTTCAAAGAAAGAGGTTCTGGGAGTTTTATTGTGACGTCCTCGATTTCCGGTCATATTGCCAATTACCCACAAGAGCAGACATCTTACAACGTTGCCAAGGCCGGATGCATTCATCTGGCGAAGTCGTTGGCGAATGAATGGAGAGAGTTTGCCCGCGTCAACTCTGTTTCTCCGGGGTATGTCGAGGCCGGTATCTCGGACTACATCCCCGATGAGACGAAAAATGTATGGACTCCATGACACCAATTGGACGTCTTGGAAGGCCCAAAGAGTTGAAGGCTATCTATGCCTTCTTGGCAAGTGACACCAGCTCTTTCACTACGGGGTCGGACATTGTTGTAGATGGTGGCTATACTGCTCGTTAGAATTTACCTATGCAAGAATGACTGAGTGTTCGGACGGAAGCCCCCATGAACAGCGCATCTTAGTTTACGACCTGGGAGTATGGAGAGATTCGAGAGGTGCTAATGACAGGCGTTTCTTGGATTAAAGTAGAATTGAAGGGAATCGCCAAGGATTGCCAAACCTTTCCAAGTTTCTGGTATACATACTGTGACTAAATATGACATTCCTATCATCTTATCATCGCAATTGCGATAAGAAAGACATGTTGATCTAATCCAGATTAGGCAAAAAGATCCGGTTATCGCGCATAATGTGACCGATAGAGTAACTCGGCTTTCCCCGCATTCCTAACTTGCATCTAGCATTTCCGCTTCGTCCTCCATATACTGGAGGTTTCTTAGCCATGAGACGAGTAAAAAAGTCCCGGAATGGGTGTGCTAGGTGTAAGAGCAAAAGGGTTAGTGTGTTCGACTCGCAATTTCTTACCCGGTGCTGACATACTCGAACAGGTCAAGTGTGGCGAGGAAAAGCCGCATTGCAATCGATGCACTCGACTGGGAGTTCACTGTCCAGGATATGCCCAATCCCTACGATGGGTGACCAAATATGATGAGCAAAGTCCCGATGCATCATCGACTGTGCATACAGCCAGTCCAGCTCCTTCCAACTCAAAGCCACAGGCTTCTCCTCTCTTAAATGATACGCTCTCACTGGAAGAGCCTGTCTCCGGCGCTCAACATAGCCAACCTCACCAGGACACCACTGCCACGGTATTTGAACTTGATAACAATATATGCGACAACTTATGGGCTCTTCCAGACAATCGATCTCTCCCAGAGCTAACTGACCTCTGCGGTCCTTCCCCATCAAGAACGGCCAGCTTCACAGCTTCGCGGGATCCATCTTATGATCTGCCACCGACTGGAGATGCTGCCGCCGATCTATCTCATTTATTGTCGCTAATTGGACCTCCATATGGTCAAGAGGATCATGTCGATAATGGATATCAGGACTTCTCGCCATCGACGATTGTGCGCAATTACCCCCCAGCAGCTCGACAGTCTAGTCCGCGAGACTTCATGTCTATTTCACGCCCATTAAACAACCCATCGTGGACACTAATAGAGTATTACTTCAAAGAAGTAGCCGCTTTATTCTCTAGCTATGATAGCCAGATGAACCCGTTTCGTACAACCGTCTCTCGTCTTTGGGGCTCATCGCTGGCGATGTGTCGCACAATGCAGAGCATGGCTGCCGCGACTCTCGTCAATGACTTCCCACAGTTTGGTCCAGTTGGTAGGAAGATGCGCGATGAGGCTGTGGAGATAATCACGCGAGAGGCAGTAATGGACGATAAGGCATTACTTGCATTGCTCATGCTTGGCCAGACGGCTAGCTGGCATGATCCCAAAGACCTTGGCATCTCTTTCTTCAATCTTTTACGAAAGCAACTCCGATCAATAGGAACAGGATCAACCTCGCCGGATTTTGGGTTTGCGCAAAGCAGCAGCAATAATTATCGCTTCTTTGAGGAGGCTCTTATATACTGGGAAATGCTTCTATCCTTTGTCGCTGATAACGACTCGATGATGTTTTCCGAAGACTCACAGAGTTCTTCTGCGGATGAATCTCTTGTTTTACAACGAGTCCCCCATCCATGGACCGGTATCGCCCGAGATACCCAATTCACCGTCCATGAAGTCGGTCGGCTTGTTCGACGCGAGCGTAAAAGAGTCAGAACTCGAAAATTTACATCTCAGAGTGACATTGCGCAAGCACAAATCGCAATTGAGAAAGCACGAGAACTGGAGGAGCGTCTTCTCAATCTCGCACATCCAACTGAAGCTGAGATCGTTAGTCCTGGCGATGACGAGACACCGGTTTGGCATCTCCTTACCATGGCGGAAGTTTATCGATGCACGGGTCTGATGCAATTGTATCGTGTTTTCCCAGATCTACTAAGAAATCGGCTCCGGAACCCTGAAGCGAGCGTGTCGATGGGAAACAATTCATTCTTCCCTGTCGATCTAGATAGCATGAACCTGGCAGGAGATTTTTCCGAGGCTGGTCATACTCAAAACGGAGGGACTCATCACAGTAATTCTGACAACTCATCTCCGCATAACATCAACATATTTTCACCTATGTCACAATCCGACAAACATACATCCTCATTCACCGATCCGGAAACCGATGTGGACGCATTATACGATGCATGGCTTACCGACTTTGCGGTGATTATTATCTCTCGCCTAAAAACCATTCCCCTCGAATCACGTACTCGCTGTCTGCAGCCAATTCTTTTGGTCGCTTCTTGCAGCGAATTACGGTTACCACGCCTACCAAAAGCTCAACACAATGATGAAAACGATGACGCCAAAAACGACACCAGGAACTCTTCCCATGGTTCATCCAATGAACCACCACAGGGAAATAGCAAAAGTCACGATGCAAATGACCACCACTCAGGCTCCAGCACCGAGACTCCTAGTATCTCTATGGAAGCAATTGAAGTCTCACAAACGCGCAAATTCATTCTTGGTCGTCTGACCTCCTTCCTCCATGTCTTGCCGCCTAAGCCGATCAATGTGTGTTTACGGCTAGTGAAAGAAGTGTGGAGGAGAATGGATGCGGGTGATCCAGACTCTTACTGGATTGATGTCATGATCGAGAAAAAGTGGGAAACCACTATGGGATAGGTGTTGGTATCAAATCAATTATTTCATAGCATAGCGTCTTGGTCAAGCGGATACACCAAATTTGTACAACATCACTCAACGTCCCTGGGGGCCAAGTGTAATGGTAGTCAAGTAAAACTTATGATATTCTTGAAATTTTGAAGGGCAAATGTTAGAGATAATAGGCACCACAGATAGCCTAGAAAACTGTGCCCTTGACTTGGGGCAAGCTTTTCAGATCAATATCCTTGATCATAATTGTCCAGGCAATCGCAAGGACCATCACACCTGTCCCGACAGACAATAGTCTGACCTCCGCATAGGCATAAGCCTCCTGAATAGCCATCCTCGTGGCACTGCCGACAGGATAGCTAACCTGGGTTGGCAAATCATTATAGATCATGTCGTAATTAGACATGGCCGACTCGGGAAGGTATTTGAGAAGGGCCCTATAATACAATTAGCTTCGTCAAATAATGACAATGAATGAGAACGTACGGGGCATATGTGTTTTGCCAAATGGCCATGCAGATCGTAAGACCCGCACTATCTCCAACCGTCCCAACGACGTTAAGTAAAGCTAGCGCAGTCGCAAAGTGCTGATGATCAACGGCTGCCAAGATAGACAGTTGCTCCACAATGATAAAGATAGAACCACCGATCGCAATGAAGATCTGACACATAACCTGGTATCCGACGCTCATGTTAGGCTTTCGGAAATAGATCATCAGTCCTTGGGCGAAAATGTACAAGGGAACTGAGATGTATAGAAGCCACTTGTAGCGGCCAGTCTTTCGGATAGCCCATCCGACAGATAACAAGAGGACACCAGAGACGATATCGAAAGTGTGGCTGACGTATCCGGCCTCGGCAACTGTTAGATCGTTCACAACTTGCAAGAATGAAGTGAAATAATTGTTCCAGCAGTAGTTTGATAACTGATAGGTCGCATCGAGGAGACATGCTCCAAGAACTGTGCGGTTCATGAGGAACTTCCGCTCGAATAGTGGAACCGGAGCAAACCAGTTTTCCCAGACGGCGAAGAAAAATAACATGGAGAATCCCACGACAAGCATAGCGATGATATAGCCTGTCTTCCAGCCGTCGGGCGCATAATCTGCGATGTCGAATGGGAGTTCGAATAGGACGAGACCAACTGTGAAGATAAAAACACCGAACACTTTTATAATCAGCAAGTCTGGATCAGATGCGAGTATCAAAAATGCGCCATGAACTTACAGTCGAATTGAATGGTCCAGTACCAAATATTCTGCCAAAATGAGCGACCACTGCTTTCTCGAAGTACCCGGCCTTCTCTCTCAGCTTTGCGAAGGTTAGACTTCAGCATGAAATAGAGCGGAGATGCCACAATGGGGAAAACGATAGCCCAGCACCCGAACCCCCAGCGCCAGCCAACGTAGTCATAGAACTCTTGTGCAACAGTCGGACCAGCAAATGCGGTAATTATATAAGGCGAAGAAGTGAAGGCATATGCCAGCGCTCGGTTTTTGAGCTTGGAGGAATCTGCGGTGACAACATCCACACAGTATTCCATTCCCATGAACCCCAATGAGTAGAACACCTAAGCAACGATTAGTATCTTCATGGTGCATGCATTTCAAGTAGTTACTTACGTATGCGGCACAGTAAACCGAGAAACTATTACAAGAAGCCAGGAGAATCAAGCCCAGAGTGGCACAGCAGGTCATGAAAAGAAAGCCTTCCGCACGACCCCATGTATCCATCAACCTTGCAGTTGGGAGGAAAACAGCTGCTGCACAAGCATCACCGATGGCCGTTGGGAGTCCTGACAATGAATGGTATTCGAAATAGCTGGAAACGTAGGGGCTCAAACTGTCGTAGACAGAGGATTGGAATGCGTTCACGAAATAAAGGAACCAGATACTATAGAATCAATTAGCTTTCTGTATCTTCCATTAATGTTTCCTATACGTACTTGATGAAGACTGCAATCAGTGTGGTCTTAGACCAGGTTAATGTCACTGCTTCAGCGTCGCTGACACCATGCTGAAGGCCTTCGGTTGGAATCTCATCCTTGAGATTCCCGTTTATTTCAATCGGTGCAACATTTTCGGTACTTCCGGGACCCTTCGTCTCTCCAACTTCTCCTCCTGCGTTTTGTTCGACGGCGGTTGTCGAAGCCTGGTCGGGTGATGGACGCGAAAACAATGTTCGGGCGCGCCGCATCAAAGGACGAATGCCCTTGATCGCCATAATGACCGATGAAGATTAAAGGAGGTTGTCAGATCCAAATACAAGATCCTCGATCAAAGTAAAACAAAAAATGTCAGGACAATCATTTAACCTTATAGGGTCGCGGCACCGGCGTCGGATGTCCAGCTCAGATCCAGTCAACGAGCACAGACTCGCCCAGGGTGCATTAGAATCGGATTTGAGAATTGTCCATGGCATTTCATTTGTCCAATGAACCGCATTCCAGATATTGCATCTTTTTTACCGAGTTGCCGAAGGCCCACAGGGGGCCAGAAAGTAACACTTCCGACCTGGTATGATCGGCACACCACCAGGTTGATGCAGTGGAGTCGGGCGAATCTCGGTCGCTGATTCCCAATTCCGTAACTTCCACGACTTTTGTATGTCTTCTAGAGGTCCAAGTGGACATGTAGGATTTGGAGAAGTCGAGGTCAAGCTATTTTCATAGGGCATGTCAGAAGCTTGTTTTCGATTCCGAGCCTCAATTCACGGAAGGTTTCATCAAAGCCCAAGTCCATGGTTTGCTCCGAGAGAGTTGGTGGGGCTCCCTAACCTAAAGCCTTCATCTATGGTTTGTTTGCTTTGTGTAGCTGTAGACTATATATGTACAGAATTTGCACTCGTTCTGAAAGTGGCTGTTTAGATCTTATCAGATTGGTGCGATCTAATCTCGGAGACACACGACCGATATCGCCCTCGAGCCAGCCTTGGATCGGACATTCCGATCGTGGGCCTAAGCGCAAGGCATAACATGTACGAGGCCCATGTGGATCAGGTTTTATATTCGCCCCCAGACTTTTCGCTTGCAGCGGCGTTAGCCGACATAACCCCAATTTTAGATGTATCCTGCTGAGCCTCCGAATTCCGCCATGTTCAGAGTAGCGACTATGCATGGAAAGGGTGAGACCAGCGTTCCGCCAATGGAAACTAGCTCTGGAACCTAAGTCATGGGGACGGAGCAGGAAGATAAAGGCAGATGCGAATGAATCTAACGTGTTCACACGTAAAACTTGGAACAACTAATGAATCTGATAAACAGCCAACTCCCATAAAGTAACTCCCGTGCTTCCTTGATAAAACGCCGTCCCTCCAGGACATTCCTCCTAAACAGATCCTATTTACAATACAGATTCAAATCTTGCCACTCAAATTGGTTCCCGTTAAGGCCATCGAATGTATTTTTTCAGGCTTTGAATTTACTCATTCAAAATGAATCGTGACCCAAGGGGACCGGACCAGGTTGCTCTTCTCGCTTAGGCTTTTTACTGACTGCTTCTGGCGATGTAGGAGGAGTCGGTAGTCCGATGCTTCGGAAAATTAGAACGGGTTCTCAATCAGTGTTGCCTCTGCAGAGGAAGTAAACTCACCTCGCCTCTTTGTTACGGCGCCTCGCCAGCTTGCGCCGCATATTTTTCTTCCGCTTCTTATCCTTCTCCTGTCTCTTATCCATTTTCCTGTTTTCTTTCTCTGGGGGGGTTGATACTTGGATGATATCTTCATGTGCTGGCGGGGAATCCAAATGGCATTTGCAGCATATCCTTTCTGGTGTTGCCGGCTGGGTTTGTCTCGCTTTTCGTCTGGCTCGTTCTTCTCGACGTTCTCGCTTTGCTGCTGATCTTTCGTCTCTCACTGCTGATTTTGTCGATTTCCGTAATGCGCGCTCTCGTTCTTTTCGGAATGCTCGACTTCTGGTAGCGACAATCGATTTTTTCGCGGCAACTAAAGAAGCGAATTTGTCAGTCCCTATATTGAGTAATGGATTCACTAGTGCTTAAGCGTTTTTAATCTTACTTTCTGTGCCATTCTCTCCCATATAAGCTTGCCCCGTTGATAATACACTCAGCTTTGGAGGAATAGGAGTGTCTCGTGGGTATCGAGAGATCATGCCGTCGGTAAATGTGAATGTCGTGCCCCAAGTTGACGGCATCCTCATCTTCAATATGCTGTTGGCTGTCTGCGTTCCCCATTCTGGAGGATAGAAGTGTATAATCGACTCGCCGACAGTTTCTTGAAGACTACCCGCGTCAGAGGTTTCCAACCATTGAGATTCGGCATTCGCAAAGTCTATTCCCCGATGGTTCGAATGCTCCGGCATTGCGGGTTTCTCGTCCATTCGCACCCTCTCATTCGAGTCGTAGACTGGCGATCCAAGGTGTGTGGGTGGGTTCTGGTACATCGGCGTGCCATTGGAATAGATGAAGGTCATTGGACCAGCTTCGTTCCAGAAAAAGGTCTTCGTCCCGTTTCTAATCGGTCAGCAAAGGTCCTTGTACTTGTGTCTTTGTATTCTAGGGGAATGACATACTTGTTGTTATAGTGCCATGTCCTGCTATAGGGGTATCCTAATCCATACTCGTGCGTGCAAGGAAGATTTCCAGACTGCAAATCCAGATTAGCCACTCGCACTCGAGGAAATGCAATGAACAAAATGATCTCACATACTTTGTTAGGTGATCCATTGGTCGTGACCACATATTCCTTTGGAAAACCTAGCAATTTGTGAAAAATCTCGCAAGGCGTCTCAACGTCGACCATCTGCTTGGTGTCTGGATCCCGGAAGCCCAGCGGCGCTGGGCCTGGAAAAGCCATTTCCTGAGAATGCGGCGGGGCGGATCTTCACGGTGTAAGGGTCTCAGTACTAAAGGTACGTCGGGGGAAGGGCCAATGGGCTGGAATTTCGCAGTATGGAGTCATCTTATGGTAGAGAAATTCTGGGGAAGGAGGCTGGCCTTCGGTACTTGTACCGCTACAGCTATGCCCCACAAAAGGAGAACGCAAACGCCTTTGATCGATGGACTCGTGACATGATTTATCGTCCTATAATTTTCTTTTTTCGAACGCGTTTCTTCGCGTTCTGCGGCGCGTTCACGCGTAAATGACGCGCGTGGATCCGCAACGGGAACGCCAAGTCTGCCCGTCTCGATTCCATGGAACTAATCTATTTTATTTATTTCAGGGACTATGACTATTCATACTTTTCTACTTTAATAGTCCAATGCTATTATTCAATTGAAAAGAAAGGCAGCTTTCAAGTATTAACTCACCTTCTCAGCTGTACCGAGCTAGAGAAGGCAATATCGCCCAGCTAATGACCCCTACCTGGCACTAATCCATGCGGTGCTCGCCCTGAGAAGTCTATTCAAATTTCTAGTATGATTATTATTCCCAGATATTACTCGAGAAAATTCTTATTCCAGCAAAATCAACCAGCTATCATCTCCCATCGGGCTCTTCTCTCTTGACTTGTTCTTCCTTCCTCACCTTCTCTCTTTGCACCCTCTTTTCGACCCTTCGAGCTTTCCTTTCTGCGTGGCGCTCTTTTCGTCTCTGCTTGCGTCTCTGGGACGATTCGTCTTCCCTCTGCTGAGCTTCCTCGGCAATCATCTCTGCTGCTTCCTCGCCCTGATTCTCGTGGTGCTTTTTGAGTCTCTGGGACGATTCATTTTCACTCGGCTGAGCTTCCTCGGCAATCTTCTCTGCGGCTTTTGCCGCTTGTCTTTCTCTCTCTCGTACGTCTGCGATTATGCCTTCCCGCACCACTTTTGCTACAATACTGTCAGTGCTTCAGCCAGCCATGTTGGCAAATGATGCTTACCGTCCATACAAACTTCCCCCAGAGCGAGGTTGTCATAAATGGGGGGTATGTAGGTGTTGCGAGGGTAAAAGCAAATCATCAGGTTGTCGAACTCGAACATTGTGCCGCCGTCCTTGGGGTATCTATGCTTGAGCACAGGTTTGCTGGGGCCCAACTCCCATACATCTTCAAAGCAGGGTTCCTGGATGTCATCCACTGGCGTGCACATGACACTGGAGGGGTACGCGCCCCATTCTCCACGGTGTATGTCTCTCTTCATGCCGACGGGCACGGGGCAATGGAGAGGAAGAGTAACCGGAGCTGTGAAAGGCATCTGTGTCGCGACCATCACCGGGGGGTAAGTGCTCTTCGGCGGATTCAGCCAAATAGGCTTGCCACGCTCTCCGATGAAAAGCTACATCCCAGTTTTGTTCCAGAGGTAGTAGAGGGTCCCTTGTTCACTATATGGATACAGTCAGCTGGATACAACCAGACTCCTCCAAGAACTTCTCACCGGTTGATGTAATGACACGTTTTGTTGTAAGGGTACGCAACTCCATAGTGATGAGTGCAACACCTGTCTCCCGCCTAGAAACAGTCATCAGCCTTCAACAGGGCGAATCATTCATTGAACTTTCCTGGGACCTTACGAGATTCACATATGAATCTTTCCGCCTTGGGTATTTGGGAAAGCCCAGTAGCCGATGAAAGAGGTCGCAAGGGTGAGCTTGAACCAGTGGAGACGAGTCCTCTGGCGATGATCCGGGCTCTTGATAGAAACACCAGTCAGGGGTTGGTGGTTGCATGATGCTCATTCTTCTCTTGTACTAGCATCTAACTAACCTCATGGGAGAGCAGAGCGAGCCGCGGAGGAGGCTTGAAGCACAGACATGATGATGAGTAGATGCAAATCCAAACATTGGACCTGTCGGTGATAGCGAGTGCAAATCTACCATTCCATGGTACGCATCAAATGAACCCGTGCAAATGATTGGATCACTAGCTTTGACCAGCACGATTGCGCAGCGTTCACAGTAATGAGATACTCTTACTTCGTACCCCTACACGTCTACACATTGTTCATCATAGGAGTCTGGGTAGAGTAATTTACTACCTAGGTGCCTGTATATCTACGGCAGATCTGATTCTCACAGTCTTTCCATGCACATTCAAATGTTTGAGGGACTCCAGAATTTAATTTGCTCTGTTTGCAGAGGTATTTCCTTTTTGTGGGTCTGTATAGGCAACCGCCCGCTTGAAGACTTCATCAATTACTGGGTCAAGTTGCTTCATAGCGATAAACATTTGGTATCGCCTTCATAATTTCCACATTTCTGTTGCAATTAAATCCGTGCTTTCTCCGTTTTGATTGAACGAAGACCCCCGGGGACAAGGACTTCCGCGGTTCTGCGGGCGGGGATAGCGTAAACATACCTACCTGGTATATATTCTCCCGGAAATTTTGAACATTTGAAGCATCTGCCGCCACCTGGGCACACACTGGGCATCAATTATTTGAAGCTTACAAGTCTACTCAGGTATTCAATACTCTTCTGTGTGTGAGCGTCCATGCATATTACCATGAATGGCTCTATTTATCGCGGCACTTAAAATGAGTATAGACGATGATATCACGGATAGAAACCCAACGCGCCCAATCGCTATGGCGCGCGCTAAACCCGTTCGGGAGCCCCCTGACCACTTTTATTTTCTGCCGCGTTTTTTTTTCTTCTCCCCCCACCATCTTCTCCTTTGTGTGTCGTTCATTGTTTCCTTTCCTTTTGATTTTTCTGAGATACCCCCCTTGAGCCTTTTGTCTCATCGACAAATCGCTCATACCTTTGGTCCCGTTGCCTACCTGCTCTTTGGCTCGGGACGTCTGTTGAAAGAAAAGCCCGCAGACTTTTGGTAACGAGCTTCCAATAATTTTCTGCATCATGGATCAACAACGTTTTCTGCAGCAATTGCAGGTCGTGTTAGACCGTAAGTCCCTCTGATCTCATGCCCGGAACGGATATTTGCTGACCCTTGCTTCCTTTCCAGCCTCCCAGGGCAATGTGAAAGAGGCCACTGGCATCCTGCAAAAGGAGTTCTACAGCCAGCCCCAGTCTCTTGTCCTTCTCATCCAAATTGCGACCGCTCACGATGACCATGCCCTCCGTCAGCTGGCCGCCGTTGAGGCTCGCTCACTCGTCGCCAAGCACTGGCTGAAGGTCGCTGCCGACCAGAAGCCCCAGGTCCGGGATCAGCTGCTCCGCTCTACCATGGGTGAGAACTCTTCCCTCGTCCGTCACTCCATTGCTCGCATCATCTCTGCCGTGGCCAAGATCGACCTGAACGATGGCGAGTGGGGTGACCTGCCCAACCTTCTGCTCCAAGCTGCCGACACCGGCAACCACGAGGAGCGGGCTGTTGCCATCTACATCCTTTTCACTATCCTGGAGACCTTGGGCGAGACCTTCGAGGAGAAGTTCCAGGACCTCTTCACCCTGTTTGGCAAGACCATCCAGGACCCTGAGAGTGCCGAGGTTCGCATCAACACTCTGCTTGCTCTGAGCAAGTTGGCCATGTACCTCGAGCCCGAGACCAACCAGCCTGCCGTCCAGGCCTTTCAGAACATGGTTCCTGCCATGGTCAATGTGCTCAAGAACGCTATTGACCAGAGCGAGGAGGACCGCATCATGCAGGCTTTCGAAGTCTTCCAGACCCTGCTCGGCTGCGACCCCTCGCTGCTGACGGTCCACCTGAAGGACCTTGTCATCTTCATGAACGAGATTGCTGGCAACACCGAGGCCGACGAGGACACCCGTACCCAGGCCATCAGCTTCCTCATGCAGTGTGTTTCATACCGTAAGATGAAGATCCAGGGTATGCGCATTGGCGAGCAGCTCACCCGCACTGCTCTGCACGTCGTCACTGAGCTTGACGACAACTCTCCTAATGACGACGATATCACCCCTCCCCGATCTGCATTGGGATTCCTTGACATGCTCGCCCAGAGCTTGCCTCCCAGCCAAGTAGTTGTTCCTCTGCTCCAGGCTCTTGGCCAGTACCTCAACCACAACGACCCCAACTACCGCCGGGCTGGTATCCTTGCCCTGGGTATGAGTGTCGAGGGTGCTCCCGACTTCATCAGCACCCAGATGAAGGAGATCTTCCCCATGGTTGTTCAGCTCCTTGCTGACCCCGAGGTCAAGGTCCGACAGGCTGCCCTGCACACTGTCGCTCGCCTTGCTGACGACCTTGCCGAGGACCTGAGTGCTGAGCACCAGAGCCTCATGCCCCTTCTCTTCAAGAACCTTACTAGCGCCATGCAAGAGTACAAGGGTGAGGAGGATGGTCCCATCGTCGACATCCTGAAGGCTGGTATCGGTGCCGTTGACGCCGTCGTTGACGGTCTTGACGAGAAGGATGTTGCCCAATACCAAGCTGAGCTTGTTCCCCTCCTGCACAAGCTCTTCGGACACCCTGACTTCAAGGTCAAGGGCCTCGCTGCCGGTGCCCTTGGATCCCTTGCTTCTTCTGCTGGCGACTCATTCTTGCCCTTCTTCGACGACTCCATGCACCTCCTGCAGGAGTTTGCTACTGTCAAGGACAGCGAGGATGAGCTTGACCTCCGTGCCAGCGTCACTGATGCTATGGGCGAGATGGCTGCCGCTGCCGGCCCTGAGCGCTATCAGCCTTACGTCGAGCCTCTCATGCGCGCTACTGAGGAGGCTCTCAACTTGGGACACTCCCGTCTCAAGGAGAGCACCTACATCTTCTGGGGTGCCATGGCTAAGGTTTACGGCGAGCACTTCTCTGCCTTCCTCGAGGGTGCCGTTAAGGGTCTCTTCGCTTGTATTGACCAGGATGAGACTGACCTTGAAGTTTCTCTCGGCGAGCACGCCAAGGATCTGATTGGCCAAGAAGTCACCGTTGGTGGCCGCAAGCTCAAGGTTGCCAGTGCCGACGATGACGATGACGAACTCGACGGTGACATTGAGGACATCGACGTCGAGGACGACGAGGATGCCTGGGATGATGACATTACTGCCACCACCCCTCTCGCTTTGGAGAAGGAGATCGCTGTTGAGGTTCTCGGTGACCTCGTTACCCACACTCGCAGCTCGTTCCTGCCATACTTCGAGAAGACCATTGAGACTGTGATGCCCTTGGCTGAGCACCACTACGAGGGTGTCCGCAAGAGCACCATCAGCACTCTCCACCGCTCCTACGCTATGCTCTTCACCATTGCCGAGGAGAGCGGCCAAGTCGCTAAGTGGAAGCCTGGTCTTCCTTTGCAGGTTGAGCCTGCTAAGGAGGTTCAGAAGTTTGGTGAGATCCTCATGACTGCCACTGTCAAGATGTGGACTGAGGAAGAGGACCGGTACGTAAATATTCCAATTTTGCTCTTGTTATTTCCCCTTTACCCATTATATGATGAGTCCTATCGCTTAACCCAGCTCACTTTGACATGCCAATGAGCATGACTGATGTGAACCGCGTTTATCACGACTGATATAATTCTCTACATTCTTCCAATGTCCACATGATGAATTTGTGTTCCAAGCTAACCAAACGTCATCCAGTGCTACCGTTGCGGACATCAACCGCAACATGGCCGAGAACCTCCGATTCTGCGGTCCCGCTCTCATTGCCAACGAGACCATGCTTCACAACGTGATCCAGATGATCACCGACATCATCACCAAGAAGCACCCCTGCCAGCTTGAGTTCGAGGACGAGGAGCCCGACGCCGCTGACGAGACCTCCGAGTTCGACTGGGTTGTCGTTGACACCGCCCTGGACGTCGTTTCCGGTCTCGCCACTGCTCTCGGCCCCAGCTTCGCCGAGCTGTGGAAGGTCTTCGAGAAGACCGTCCTCCGCTACGCTAGCAGCGGCGAAGCTCTTGAGCGCGCCACCGCTGTCGGTGTCCTCGCCGAGTGCATCAACGGCATGGGCGCTGGCGTCACCCCCTTCACCTCCACCTTCCTCAAGCTGCTGCTCCACCGTCTCGCTGACGAGGACCCCCAGACCAAGTCCAACGCTGCCTACGCCGTTGGCCGCCTGGTGCAGCACTCCGGCTCTGAGGTCGAGCTTCTGAAGGAGTACCCCACCATCCTGAGCCGCCTCGAGCAGTGCCTTCAGATGGATGTCTCACGCCTGCAGGACAACGCCACCGGCTGTGTCTCCCGCATGATCCTGCGCAGCCGCGACAACGTCCCCACCAAGGACGTTCTCCCCGTGCTTGTTAACATTCTCCCCCTGAAGAACGACTTCGAGGAGAACGAGCCTCTGTACCGCATGATCTGCCAGATGTACAAGTGGGAGGACGCTACCATCCGCGAGCTCACTCCCCAGCTTCTGCCAGTCTTCCAGACCGTGCTGACGGGTGACGAGGACCAATTGGAGGATGAGCGCCGCGCCGAGCTGATTGAGCTCGTCAAGTGGCTCAACCAGATGCAGACTGGTGCGGCCCCTTGGGTCGAGCAGCTCTAAGCTCACCCTTTTGATTTGATTTCTGTTTACTTTGATTATTGATTTACGACCGTTCGGAATGGGTAATGCACGCATGTATGACGGACACGGAACTTCCCGAGATGACTAGACGATACCCTATCTCAGCGGCGATTCCCGCGATGAGTGATGAAATTTAAAAGTTGCTGCTGTACATAGTTTTGAATTTATAACATTCTTGATACAATCTTTCTCGTATAGAATGCGATTAGGCTTCGCTCGAGCAGATCTGAAGTAGACTTCATCTATCATATAACCTGTCCCAGGCATTACTCGGAAGCAGGCCACAAACTCTGTAATAGCTCTACGTCTTGTGCTACAGCCGGACTCTGCCGAGCACAATCTTCCAAAAACGACATCATCTCTGCGTTCCAGCGCTCCCAGCCTGTTGGGAGGGTCTCCCTAACGCGGGCATGAGGCGAGTGAGCAATGCAATAGAACAGGAGGACCTGGCCAAAGAACCTGAGAGGAGTCAGTAAAAAAGCAAAAAGCAAAAAACAGAGAATGGAATCTCCATGGACGAAAAGACATACTGTGAGCAAAACGCGAACTTAATAGGAATACAACTCTTCATATCCGTAAACACGCCGCAAGTCACAGGCCAGTCCATAGCATTCCGCAGTCCCCGTCTGATCTGCTCGTAATCATCGTCTGTGAGCTTGGACGGGAGCCGCAGCGCCTTGTATAGATACGGTCGGCCTATATGAAACTGCGCGATCATGTAACGACCGCGCAGCATGGCATCTGTGACAGCGACTGCGGGCGAGAGGGGACGGGAAGAGCCTGCAGGGTGGGGGGAATTGGGATGAGGAGAAGCTGGTGTTGATGGAGATGGCTGGACAGAGGGATTGAGTTGGGTAGTCGATAGCTGGGAGGGGCGTGTAGGGTCGGTAAATCGGATCGTGGCAGGAAGATTGTCGCGCCATTGTTCGAGTTGGTGATGAAGTTCGACGTTGACAGCTGGAAGAGGGATGGATCCAGAGTCGGCTATTAAATGATTAGATGGCTCGAGGGATCGTGATGTAAGTGTGCGTGCATACCGTAGAAGTAGAGAGAGTGGCGGACTCGGGTCAGGATGATACGGTGCGCGACCTGTGCCAGGAAGTGATATTGGAAGAAAGAATCATCCACCACATTCAATGGTGGGAAGCGGCTTGTTGCATAGCCGGTAGATTCGAAGCCAATGAACTTGGGAATGGGAACTTGCTCTTCAAGCCGTGAGAGGCCGCTTGGGGGCAGGTGGAGCTCTTGAGACAAAATGGTCTCATTCATAAGACAGTTCCAGTAGACTCTAGACTTCATGTCACCTTCCCATTGGTTGAAATCTACGTCGCGGCTTCATTCGGTCAGTAAGAAAGTAAATCTTCGGGTGAGAAATGCTTACTTGGTGAGCATTGACATGCAGCAAGTGGCAGCACGCTGGAGCATGGCCCAAGAATCCATTGGGCGGATTATTTGGCTATAGTATACACTGTAAACAAGTTACGAGTTAGCATGCGAAGACAACATAAAGTCTGTTTGAACATACGACGAAAGCAGGTAGAATTGACAGCTCTGCAGGTCATTGTCACACATCAAGAAGCCAATGCGGCGACGAGCCTCATTGAAGAATCGCAGACCTGGCTGTTCTTCAAAGATAACATTGATCCAATCTGGAGGTTCAAATCTGCTGCCATGTGTTCCCGGAAGCGGGTAATCTCCTTCTTGATGAGCTAGAACGGCAAGACATCCCAGTGCCATCACATTGAGCACAAGGCAGCTTTCGACAGTGTATCCAAATCCACTTTCGATAGCGGACCCAAGTGTGTATGAGAAGAAGAAACTCCGATCCATGATGGGAGTGAAAGGATTGAACACACTGAAGAACGCCTCTGCAAGACCCCTGATCATGGCAAGGTGCAGCGTCTCTAGCCATTGGTCTCCAGCTTCGAGAGGAAATGGGCTGGTGAACATTGGTAATGGCGGGCGCGCAAATTCCAAATCAACGACATAATTCTTCCCCAACAGCTCAAAGTCGGTCAGTAATTTCTTTGGAAGTATCCTGCGAGCGCCAGGCCACATGATAACTCCATGTTGACTGAAGGAAATCGAGGTGCGGCCAGTAGCATCCGGGGCCGAGGACTTATCCTCCCAGTCAAGGTCTTCAACCCCGATAGTCGCGGGCGTGTTGACAGATGAAATAGTAGGTCGAGTATCACTACCCACAGCAGGAGAATGAGTGGATTCAACCTCAGCGTGATTTGGCGCATGGGTTCGGACTTGGCCTCGGAGAGACTGTATATTACTCGCAATAGAAGCAGGAATATCTTCTAGCTTCGTCTCTAGCCGATGGAGAGTACTCATAATCATGGCCAATGACTGGTCGCGCCTGGTGGATATTAGCATCTATCAGTTGCAATCGCAATGGAGCCATCAGTACGCACTTGGATGACTTGCGTTCATTATAGACACACTCCAGCCCCAGGGCTTTGCACAGCCCACACCTGGGGCGGGATTCATCGCATCGAGTCTTTTTCAAGCGACATGTCTCACAGGCCTAGCAATCCGATTAGCATGGCGCAATTTCTAGGCGAGGGCGCAACGTACCACTGTCGCGATGAAGTTGCGCGGCTTCTTGCTGTTGCCGGAGGGTGCGTCGGGCTCATCGCCTGGAGACAGCAGATCATGGATTGGCAAGTGGCCATGATCCTCGTGACTGTCTCGGGACTCCTCGAATGAGCGCTTGCTCATCATGCATCATTGGGGGCGTAGTGACTCCTTGATGGACTTCGCGGTGGTTTTTTTATCGGTGGGGCTGACTGCCAGGTCCGCCAATCACAGGCGAGGATGAATCATCCGACGCTATGCGCGCGCGATAAGCACAGCAAGTATAGCCATTTTTACAACATAGTTAAGATCCTTGGTAACTACTAACAGTGGAAAGAATCGGGGTTGATCATTAATAATTGATGTCTATGTGTGCTGTCGGCTTGCATCATTGAAGTCTACTGAACATCTGACCTTGCCGGTAAGTTGGACACCACCAAAGAGCGAGCTAGCAGGTCGGCAAAACATAGCATCTATAGTATTTCGAGATCAAATAGATCTTTGATTGATAAGCAGAGCAGTGTAAGGGAGAGATTCTTATCGATTGAATCTTATCTCTCTGATCCTAGTCGGAGGCCTCTCCCGATTGTCGGTGGGCCCCTCCGACCGGAGCAGTATCTTATGTGTCGGCTCCCCTCGTGTCCCATATTGAAGACAGTGTCGAAATTTACCAGAAGAAAACTACAATCAGATTGATTTAGACCATGTTTCATCCAAAATCGATCGGTCGCCTTTCCTTCAAGCCGTACGCATTACACTTGACTCGGGTCGTCACTTTCGCTAATCTTGGCCGCAGAATTCGCAATCACATTGGAGAACAACGACTTCGAAATCAGTTGCTGAACCATTTTCGAATGAGCTCTTCTACAGCTGCCGCCACTGCTACTGAAGATGACAGCGCGGCTGCTCAGAAAAACTACAAGATTGTCCAAGATGTCGGCAACTTTGCTGAGGTTGAAGCCAAGCGTCCGGATTTCGACCAGGCTAGGCCTATCGAAGTCACAAAATCGCCCTACCCCAATTGGAAGTATGGAGATGGTGTTCCCGATAATGGAGCAAGTCTAGCGCAGAAGCATCATGAAATCGATCCTTATGCAGCCGATCGGCCGATGATAAACAATTATCGTCTACTAGTGTCAGGCATCGCACCCCGGCCCGTTGGATTCCTGAGCACCGTCAGCTCGAATGGGCAGAAGAATCTTTCACCATTCAGCTACTTTCAAGTCCTCGACCATGACCCACCAATGTTTATCGTAGGGTTCTCGTCACGCCCTGGACGAGCGAAGGATACCTTCCGCAATTTGAAAGAGACAGGTGAATGTGTCATAAATACTGTTTCTGAGAATATGATCGAAGCAGTCAACGCTAGTTCTATCGATGCGCCATACGGTGTATCAGAATGGGAAGTCTCTGGTCTTCATGAAGCACCATCTTCAACAGTGAAGCCGTCGCGTGTGCAGGAGTCCGTTTTCAATATTGAGGGCAAGGTGATCGACATCAAAGAATTCTCTGATCATCAGCAGCCTGGAATGAGCATTGCTGCTAATGTTCTCATCAAGGCCACAAGGTTTTGGGTGAAGGAAGGTACCGCAAATGCGGATTATAGTCATATTGATCTGGAGAAGCTGCGGCCTCTCGGGCAACTTGGTGGTATATCCTATGGGCGTGTTGTGTCAACGTTCGAGCGCCCGCGTACCAAGTGGAGTAACGAGGTTCCCAAAAGCAAGATTTTGGCAGGCTTGGATGTGGCGAAGCCAAAATAGACCATTTGTATCTATCTTGCGGTTTCTATGGAGTTAACAGACAACTTTGGAAGGAAGCTCGGTGGGGTCCAGTCGATTTCATTTCTCGACGGGAGGGATGGAAGATTGCATTATGCTGAATTTGGTTACGAATATACATAGACAAGTATTCACAAATCTTACTCTCTACTCTTCAGATCTTTCTTGTTTCTCAGTCATAAAAATTTGCCTATCATTGTGGGGGTGTACGGTCATGCGCGATTAGCCCCCCACTAGATGTCGGATAGCCCGTTACTAATCAACATCGGGAGACTGCTCCGACTCTTTTCTGTATACCGACAAAGTAGATATTAGGGCATATATAATGTATGATGACTTTTGAAGAAAGAGAAACTAAACAACTACCTCCCAATAATATCCCAAGCGATGCTTCTTAACCGCGTTATCCCTCGCGCTACGGCGTCCTTCGCTCGCACCCCACAGCCGACACGCAGTGTCCTCTCAAGAAGCATGTCAACGACAGAGAAAAAGAGAGAATATCTCTGTATTATGCCCGATCGGCCGAACACTCTTGAGTTGAGAAAGAAGGTCAAAGGGTAGGGGTGAATGGCTTAGCCGAGGGACGCACCACGCTAACTGCCCACTAAAGGGGTCACTACGAAGGTATCCAGCCGTTGATAGCTGGAGGCAGGCTCGTCGATGGAGGTAATTTAATGAACTTCATTACGTTGGAGAAGTACTAAATATGGCGATTGTCTATAGGTGCAATATTCGCAGAGCATCCACAAGACGGAAAGGACGCACAGTTTTTGGGGAGTGTAGTTGTGTACACTGGTCGCAACGCCGAGGAAGTTCGAGAAATTATCAATAATGATATATACGCTACGAGAGGAGTTTGGGATCTTGAAAAGGTCCAAATTTATCCTGTGAGTGAGTTGAGGTGGTTGGGGTACACAATTACTAAATGATCTGCACATAGTACGTTCCTGCTGTGAGACAACCGCTCCAATGAAAGGCCACCCCCTGGATCATCCCTCCAGGAGCTCGCGGATGGAGAAAGAAAATTCGAGAATAAGCGTCTCTATAAGCTTACGATATACCGGCACGAGGTGTTGCAAGTAATACAGAGGCCAGATGACTAGATCTAATCTTGGAACATTTGTAGTCACGGATGCTCAAGATGAAGACCCTAGAATATGAATGAGGAGCTTGATTGATCAGTCATGAGAATTTATTAAATACAAAAAAGCAATATGTCCACTATTTGTACAACGAGGTATAAAATGTTCTAACGGTCCTCACGGGATCTGACGCTAGCGAAGGCGCCCGAGTCTCAACGAATCACATTGCAATGTGGGCGCATGCGGCGGCGGACATGGTGATGTATGGCCTGCAGAGTACAAACCAAACATCAACGAGGCGTGCATGCCCCCTCGCGGGTGATCAAAAGCACTCACGCGCAAATCAAAATCCGTGCTGGACATGCGACCATGCGCATTTATTGCAGCCTTCAAGGTCCTTACGTCGAAGGATTTTTACCAGCGCCGGCTTATTTAAAAGGCCGCCTGTCACCATGCTGCTTACCGTTAAACGCTACTACTGAAGTCACGCGACTCTCGCTATTACACCTCCCGCGGTGATGTACGGTTTCTTTATTGCTCTATCGGCCTTTCTGGGACTTACGGCCTCCCGTCCGGACGTTTATTTTATTCGCCATGGTGAAAAGCCGAAGAATGGGGATACTGGCTTAAGTGCCGAGGGTCTGGAGCGAGCACAGTGTATTCGACATATCTTCGGGGCGCATTCAAAATATGATATTGGATATATTCTTGCTCAAAAACCAAAGAAGAGTATGTCCACCGTATCGCTCTCCCTTTTAATACAACGATTTATCCCTTCAATAGACCAATATGACAATCATATAGATGGCAAACGAGCCCGTCCCTACGAAACAGTCGAACCCCTCGCAGAAGACCTAGGCATCCAGGTAGATACATCATGTGATCGTGACGACTCCCAATGTGTGAGAGAGGCGGTTGAAAACTACGACGGCAGTGGCAATATCTTGATCTGCTGGGAACATCACCGAATGACAGACATTGCTGAGGAGCTTGGATTTGAAGATGCGCCCTTATACCCTGGTGGTCGGTGAGTTTCGGCCATGATTCGTTCTGTCGCGAGCGACGTATGTGGCTAACGGTTGTAGATACGACCTGATCTGGACGGATCCGTATCCTTATACAAGATTTGCGGATATCAAGAGCGAGAAATGCTCTGGACTTGATTGAATTACATGTATAGCATAGGAACAGCATTTATGGGCGTTTGTCGAATTTTTACTCAAGGCATGGAAAATGGGTAGCGTGAATGAATTTGACGTCTATTTAGGATGATGATATACCACACAAGCGAGTTTGTTTGATTGTTCAAGACAACATGTCGAGGAACCTAATTTGATCTATAATCTACAGGGATAGCTAAACATGGAAGCTGCATGCAGGATTCCGAGCTTAAAATCAGCCGATTTAGATAATTTTGTACGGCGCAAGGCATCTCGTGGGGCGAGAACGTGACCGACTAGCTCGAGCTGATGCGTCACAGAATCTTCATATGATGAAAAGCCTGAAGGAGTAAGAGGTGTCTACTGTCAGAAAAACCTGGGTGGGCTGTATCATCAAATCATATTGAGAGTCGCTATGTACAATTTGGGGTTCGTCCCCGGAAAGTCGAATTTTTACAATGCATGATCACGCCTTGCGAGGATCCTTGAAGTGACGCTTCAGAGGAGTCCAACTGTGGTCATTGTATTCTTCCTGTACCTTCTGGCAGGTCTTCAAACCCCATTCAGAGACACCCACCATAAGTGAGCTACTTAAGTATTAGCCAATATTCACACAGCAGAGAGGGTTGCCACAAACCTTTCAAACATGAAAGCCATACTACCATCACCAACCTTAGTAGGTTTGAGCTCTGCATTACTGGCGCCTTCAAATGCCGATGCGTCTGGCCCATGGGCACTCATGACATTGTGCAGACTGGCACCCGCGGGTTGGAACCCACCACCCGTCTTTGCATCATAGTTACCCGAGATAAGACCCATGAACTCGGACATAGTGTTACGGTGGTACCATGGAGGTCGGAAAGTATCTTCCTGTACAAGCCAGCGTGGAGGGAAGATGACGAAATCAGCGATCGCGGTTCCGACATGGTCAGATGGGCCTGTCAGAACAGTGAAGATGGAAGGGTCTGGATGGTCGAATGAGATACTTCCGATGGTGTTGAAACGACCGAGATCGTACTTGTAGGGGTAGTAGTTCCCGTGCCAGGCGACGATGTCGAAGGGGGTATGCTTCTGGCGGGCAGAGAAGAGGCCGTTGTTAAACTTGCTGAATAGCTTGTATTCGGCTTCTTCCCCTTCGTCGTCATCAAAGGCGGCTACTGGCGCTTGAAAGTCGCGAGCATTGGCTAGACAGTTGGAGCCAATAGGTCCTAAGTCTGGAAGCTGATAATGGCCCTGGTAGAGCTCGCAAATGTAGCCACGGACTGGACCATCGGGGAGAGTCACGCGGTAACTGGAAAGTCAGTACAATGGAAAAAGCAATTGGGTATTTGCTCGAGATTAGAAAGAGGGAGTCTCACCGAACACCTCGGGGAATGACGCAAATTTCGTTGGGACGCAAAATGATCCGCCCGAGCTCAGTTTGGATATCGAGCACACCGTGCTGCGGGACGATCAAGAAATCACCATCGGCTGAGTAGAACGCCTCCTTGCCCATGTCTTTTCCTGCAGCATAGAGCAAAATCCCCAGACCATGCTTGAGAGTTGGATCTCCAGAGCCAGCGACTAAGTGTAATCCATGTACCCAATCGACCTTCTCATCCAAGTCAAATGGGTTCCATCGGAGCTGGTTCGGGATGTGATGCAACTTGGACGATTCCGTTGTCATGCGCAAGTGGAAGGAACCTTCATCTTCGGCAACGAAGCTCTCGTGGGCAGCTGCTGGGAGTATACGATAGACCCAAGTCTGTTTGTTCTCGTGGCGGGGCGCAGTAAAGGCCGTTCCCGACAGCTTCTCTGCATATAGGCCGTAAGGGGCCTTTTGAGGGGAGTTTTGGCCGATCGGCAAAGCACCTTCAATCGCTTCGGACCTGCAAGGTTCATCCAGTTAGAATTCCAATAGGCAGCTGTGCATTGTGCGGGGAGACATACTCGTGGTATGAGTCGAAGCCTGTTTGGTAGGTGTAAGGATCTGGGTGGCTAAAGTTGGTAACCGGCATGATGGCTGTGGTTGTGAGAAGAGGTGAGAGATCGAAAGATCGAAGGTCTTTGTAAGTTCTCGTCACACCAAAATCCTGACACTCAAATATCCGACGTGGGACTGACCACCGCGTTGCTCCGCGCTTCCACACTGTGATTCTCCAGATTCCTTCCGCACCGCTTGGATGCGGGGAATAGAGGGCGGTGGAATTCCGCGCGGGGGACTCACGGTCAATACCTTTACTGCTTCTTACTTTGGCTTTAGTCAAAATAAAATTATTCATTTTTTCTGGATCTGATAGAATCATCCTTACAAAAGCAGTATATGCCGTATACCCGGAAGTTCACACTTGGTCAAAGGCAAGGAACGCATACTGTACGGACGCGCGGAATGAATTCCGATCTCCCGTCGATTTCCGTCGCGATTGCATCACTCGGCTTCGGATGTTAGTGGAATTATCTTAGTAGTAGTATCTACAATGGATGATCTTTGTATTGATGATATGGATCGGAAAAAAAGCGTACAAAGTATAGCTACTTCGGATTGCTCTTCCACTCTATCCGGATAATGGCTGGGGCACATTAAGTGAACCTTCTCGAGACACCTCTGAATACGCCATAGCTACTCTACTCAGACCCTACATTAATATGATGTATAGGTTTAAATCTAAGTAATGTGTCTATTATTTTGTTGGTATAATCTAATCATCTATCTAATCAACTGTGCGACTGAAATTGTCGCATCCCAAAGTACCAAAAACAAATAATACAAAAATATACGCCTTGTTGGGATCAAGGAAAACAGCTATGCCGACGGCATGCTCAGTCAGTGAATCGACTCCTTTTCCGCAAAGTAGGCCCAGCGAAGTACAGAGTGAAGATTCCGAAAACACATCCAACAGTCAAACCACCAATCAAAGAAGTGCCTCGTCCAACCCCAAGGTTCGCATATAATGGTCCAGACCATAGAACAGATGCGAATGCAAGAGCAGAACGGACAAGCCCATTCATCGCGAAGAGCGAAGCGGCGTATCGAGTGTATGCGATACCAATGTAGGTGAACAAGCATTGCACAATGAGACAAATAGCCATCATTGTGAACAAGAATCCCACGGTAGGTACCACCCAATGGATTGACTCGCGAGATGTCCAAGCGAAGAGGAAAAGTCCGATTGGCAAAAGGAGCGAGGCAAAGAGCGCTGGGATGAGACGACGCTCTGGAGGAGGGAAATTTCCTTGTCTCATCGGTCGGTTGACAAAGTAATGGATGAAGAAGAAATAAAAGGGCAACACAACGAGTGTTCCAATAATAGATGTCAGGAAAACAAGACCGAGATCTCCGGGGCTCATGCCATAGATTTCCTGGTAGACAAGCGGGAATACCTCGAAGAACGAGTAGAAGATAGCGTATGTGAGAGCAGTATAGATTGTCGTGAAAAGAATGGCTGGGTCGAGGGCATTGACCTTCCAAGGAGTAATGAGTGCAGTCTTGGCCACTTCGGTAAAATGAAGATGCTCTTGTTCGATTTCAGATTGTGATTTGAAGTTCGGGTTACCGGTTGCTGCTCGAAGGCGCCTTGCGCGACGCAGGAGAATTGTTGGGGCAGAAGTCTCTGGGAGGAAGAACTATGAAGGAATAAGGTTAGCAATGCTGAATGATTCACGTGTGATGCAAGATGCAAGATGCACGAACCAGGAAGATCAGGCAAGGAGCCGTGCACCAGAAGATCTCCCACATGGGCCATCTCCAGTCTTCATTCATCACAGTGAAGCCTGCGATTGTTGGCGCTAACGCTGGCGCAGCTAAAGATGCGATGGCCCAGACAAAAAGTCCATATGGGATGTACATCAGACTTGTGATGTCGGCGATAGATGCTCCACCGGTAGAAAGACAAGGCGATCCGAAGAAACCTTGAAGAAACCGAAGGACCATGAAACCAGGAACATTGCGAACCAATGCAGTAGGAATAGTCAGAATCACATAAATAGAGAAAGTGATAACATAAGGAGGGTTTCTTCCGATACTTGGGATTTCGGATAGAGGACTAAACAGCATCGGGGCCACGCCGTAGCCCAGCACATAGAGCGCTAGGCCCAACGATGTCACGGCCTGGGAGGTGCCGTAATACTCCATAAAATAGGGTGCCGTCGACGAAAAGATGGAAGAAGACATATACACAGTGAATGTATAAAGGTTGATCTGTAGAAAGACCATGGCTTTGACAAGGAATGACCAGTTTAGCGGGTTCTCGGGATCGTCCTTGCCATACCAGTCAACCAATATCAACGACTCGCTGGAACCTGGGAGCTGTGATGTGGTATAGTTGCTTGGCTCATCAGGCTTTCCTGCTCCTGCAGCAGCCTCAGTGTCCTGCAGGACAGCATCAGGGACGCTTTGTTCGGCATTGGCATTTTGGCTTGAATCGTTGGCAGGAAGACCAGAAGAAGAGGTAGGCCGCGATGGCAACTTGAAGTCCTCCTCCTGCTCCGGATATCGAAGTAGCTGGCCTCTGGATGCCCAGTGAAGCAATTGGCCAACGGTCGACGAGGCAAACACGTTCGCCATGATGAAGGAGAGACTGAAACGACTGAATAGATAGATCACAATGGTTTGAAGACGAATTCAGAGGCTCTACCTACAACTATTAAATAGGTTTACTTCGAAGAAAATGAAGAAGCCGGATCACCCTTCGCCAGCCTTTGTGTTTAATCGAAGGAAGTTTTCTCAACCTCTTCAATATTTGGAGTTCGATAAAGTCCCAGCCAGTGGGTCATGACAGCCATCCTGCCCCTACAGAGTAATACCAAGGGGGATCTCAACCGCCGGGCACCTGCAAGCGTCGATCGCATTACCCAATAAGGCAATGATTATCGACACATCCTCCAGCCTGCCCGCAATGATTTTCAAACCAATATTTTCTTTTTATCGCTAATACTCTTAAACCCGCCACGGAAACGGAGGCGAACCATTTATTCGAAGCGCTGGGCACGTACGGAGTAACGATAGCTGAGCTGGCCTCACGAGCTAGTGTTAGCGCCTTATCGGCCCCATGCATGATCTACAAACTGCATCTTCGTACTCCGTACTGGCCAATATGATGCCGTTCCGTCACGGAGCCACTTGCGATCGGGCTGAATCGATCAGTTTCGGCAGGCTCGTCCCGCGAAATGCCGGGCCGTGCACCTCCTCTAGAATAAAGAAGAACTCACGATCCCCCGGCATCCCGTCGACTTTTTTTTCCACCCGGTAGCGCACAATCTACGGGTTACTCAGCAGCTTAAATAAGACTAAATTTTCTTTATTGCAATCTAACTACTACTCCTTCCACACAAATTTTGCTTTCTAAGTCCTAACCAAGCCAGTGATGTCCAAGCGAACACTATTCCAAGAAAATGAATGGCTTGAACTCGCCCTGAACCGATGCTGCGCAAGGTAACTAGTTGCCATTACCAGATCTTGGGTTCATGGTCAACCAGCATGGCTCACAGACTATGGCGGTATTGTCATGACTCTCATGGAGAAGTTTGTGCCCGGTTTCCTCGGGTGCAAGCTTGAAGTCGAATACAGTGACTATCTTAGCGATAGCATATTTCATTTCCATATAGGCGAACACTTTACCGACGCAGCTAAATGGTCCAATGCTGAATGCAATGAAGGCTTTAGGGTTGTGGACTGCTGGGTGTGAGGTCCATCGGGATGGATTCCAGGTAGTAGGGTCCGAAAAGTTTGTGGGATCTGTCACCAGTAAAGGTCAGCACTCTCAAAATAACAGAAGAGTTTGAGGAGGAGCTGTGAAAATACCCATTTGAATGCTCCAAGTTGGACAGCTGACCGATGTGTTACCGGGAATATAGATGTCTCCAAAAGTGATTCCTTCAGCGGGGGTACACCGAGGCATACCACCGGGTACTGGTGGGTGCATGCGAAGAGTTTCATTGATGACACTCTCCAACAATGGAAGGCCTTTCAGAGTATCCCATTCGAAGCTTCCTTCACCATTGCTGGCATGTTCAACCTCTTGACGGAGGGCTGATTGAACCTCTGGGTTAGCAGCCAATCGATACATGCAGAAAATTAAGGTCGAGTTCGTGGTATCACTTCCACCGATCTGAAGCAGCATGGTATCTTCAAGCTCCTCGGCCGGTGTCAAAGGAACTTTACCATCAAAGATATACTGCAGCACATCTGGTTTATCAACGGTAGACGCTTTACGCTCTGCGAGAGCAGTAGCAGCGAAGTTCGTGAAGCCTTGCAAATGACTCGGGATACCAATAATGCTGGTCAAAATTCTAACAAGCCATGGGAGAGGTGACACAATCACTGCAGTGGCTATCGCAGTTTCCATGTCCACAATTCCTTGGTGAATGATACCGGTCTCTAGACAACCATAGGACTTGCTGTATCCCAAGTCGCCCATCATGTCAAACGCAAAGCATGTTAACCAATGGTTAATCAAAACTCGCTGATTGTTTTTGCTTCCAGTCTCCTTGATCTTCTCAGCCAGGAGGTTTGTCAGATTTTGAACTTTAGGGATGTATTCAATGGTTCCTAAGGAAATTCCTTGTTAGCCCAGACAATTTCGTGGTAATCCGCCCTTGACATACTCTTGATGCTGAGAGCCTTTTCCCATGGTGGACGCCTGGAGCCATGCTTCTTCAAGTCGGTCTCCGTCTGAAGACTTTTCTCATCCTTCAGGTTGTAGAAAGTGTGCGATTTTCCACATTTGGTACCGGCTCCATAGGTCTTTGCGAGACCATCTAGTCGGTTGACAGAGATGAAGTTTGGAGCTGGAGAACGATATTAGAAAAGGTAGTGAGTTTAATCAGGCAATGGATTCATACCGATTCGAACTATATCCCCATATTGCTTGTGAAGCTCATGGTGG
>JAOYNU010088366.1:0-49838 GCA_026745395.1 Tympanopsis confertula | reverse complement strand
TTGAGGGTCTACGAACAGCAGTGCAGGACATTGACATTACCCCGCAAAAGGACCATGAGGGCTCAGTTTCCTCCCTCGACGGCCAAGAAGGTGGCTTGCTCAAAAGAGACCACTTCTTCGATGACGACCATACCCAACTGTCCAGTTCCTCCACAAAAATGACCAATTTCGATTCCAAGAGCCTGGCTTCTGTCACAACTTTCGCAATGGATGAAAACAACTCGGTCCGCCCTGATGATAGCGCTAGTGTTCAAGCCATTGACGAGGAGGAGTCCCTGTCTGGGCCGGCATCTGGTGCACCAAACTCGGTGACAGGGTCTGAAGCCGGTGGGCGGGCATTTAGAGATCCTCGCGATGGGCTCATGCAGCGACCCCGTGGTGTGCTCCCAGTGCCCGGGCCACTGGTCAATGGCTCAGCTCAGCGGGGGGCCGTGAACATCCCACCCGACTCCGTGTCAAATAATTTTGTTGTTCCAGCCATTCCTGATGGTTTGCAAGACGGATCGAGTCCGCATGGATTTCCTCTTGACCCCGACGAAAAACTCGTAGAGGCGATGAAATCACCAAAAGACAGGCTTCTCATCCTTCAACTGGAAGAGAAGATTCGTTATTTCATTAGTGACTCGAGGTGAGCTCCATCATTGATGTTCCTCGAGACCGACCATTGGCTAATTATCAACAGTGAACAATCTTTGGAACTGCCACCATCAAACGCTTTTGGACGGCTTCTTGCACATAAATTGGGAGATTACTACCACCTAACACACTTTGCGGACAATAATGTCACGTCTGTTCGACTGCACCGAACGCCTTTTTGCCGATTGTGAGTGTCATTTGTTCTCAGTGAGCGCACATAGATTGCTAACGAAGTCAGACCTACGCCTCTGTCAGCCGTACATGCTGCTACCAACACGGCTCCGCCACAAAACACACTTCCAAAGAAGATTATGCGCAGAATAGATGGAGATCGACCTTCCACAGATGGAAGTGTAGGGGCAAGCTCATCTGCCCCCTCCAAAGCCCCTTCGGAAGCTGGAGATACTGGCACAGATGGCGATCAGCCAGGATCATCTACAGGAACACCTGCCAAAGATCGATCTCTCTTAAGTAGAGAAGAGCGAGAAGCCAAGTATAATGAGGTCCGCGAACGGATTTTCCGCGACTTCCCCGACAACCCCAAGTCAGACACAGCCAGCGGTGAATCGAGCCACAATATGTCACGGTCCAGCTCTACAAATGGACGGAAGAAGAACAACAACAGCAACAATCGGCAGCGGCCTCATGACGATGGCTTTGAGTCACGTTCTCTTTTCAACGCATACTATGTCGGAGCCGGAAACACTTATAACGGACAAATGCCATATAATGCGAACGTGGGAGATGCCTCATACCCTAACCAAGTTCCATTCCTGGTGGGACCAGGTGTCTCGCCACCTACCAATAGCTTTGTGCCCCAGGGACAAAGCAATCCTGCATATCCTGGAGGCATGGGTGTCAACAACATGCAACAATACCCAATGAACATGTCCCCGCAAATGAACACCGGTACACCATGGCAAGCTGGCAATATACCACAACAATCTCCCTACTCGGGATACTCTTCGATGAACCAACCAGGAATGAACCAACCAGGAATGATCGGCCAACAGTCGTCCGCCAAATCATCTCCGGCTATGAACAATTATGCGATTCCACAGCCAGGTCCGTATCAGCAGACGCCTAATTGGAGCCCTCAGTCTTATTCAGGGTGTTACCAACAGCCTTTGCCCCAACGTAACCAGCCTCCTGTGCACTGGCCCAATTACCCAGCTCAGCCTATGCCTCCGAACATGGCAGGATATCCTTATGCGCAATACCCAGGTCAACATTTGAATTCCGGCTACCAAAATCTTCCTGGCCAGATGATGCCAGGTGGACCAAGGTCTCATTTCAATCCTCAAACACGTTCATTTGTTCCCGGTGGTCCTCCTCGCCCCAATGGCCAAGGTCCACAACTTCCCATGCCACCGTATGCAAACAAGCCCCCTCATCAAAATCAATGGCCAGGATATCCAGATCAAAGTCACAACAGAGGCATGGATCCATCGGCAGTCAGCAATCACAGTCGTCCCCCAGTTCCGAACACGAACACGAACTCGCTCGCGAAATGGGGTACACCGTCTCATCTACCCCCTAAACCCCCACCATCCGAGGTTTCGTCTGACTTCGATGTGAAGCATCGAACTGCTCCTATGTCGATGCCCCCGGGACCGCCATTCCCAGCCAGTACAATCCCAGGTCCTAAAAATGGTCCGCTCGTGGTGTCCGGGGGTATGAACGGCCCTAAAGCTAATTGATGTCTGCCTTCCGTTGGATAAATTCCCTTACGACAACCTTTGGTCGTTAATGTAGGCTAATTGGCTGGTATTGGTTCAAATTACTCTCCGGGTATCGACTGAGGGTCGGTAGTAGGGGGGATTAATGATGATAGACACATGTCAACCACGCTGACTTGTACAGATAGTAAAGTGCATGGTGAGCTGGGCGCTTTGGAGCAGTTGAATCTACATATTACTTGACATGGCATAGTTCAATTGTAACCTCATGCTTCCTGCGTAGGCTTAAATCTTTCTATAAGTGGACGATACGTGGAAGCCAGGTCCATGCTGCGCGGACCCCCTCGAGTGCTATTCGGACCCCGGGGCCAACATCACGTTTCTAAAAATCGGCTGGGTTTGTCTCAGCCCCCTCGTGTGGGATAAGAAATCACAATCCGAACCTGGAATCACGAGAGACTTGTAGTCATCTCCATTTCACCCCAATATGGCCAAAAACGTCGATATCCCAACCTATCCTACGGGCAAGATATCTTCGGCGGATCTTCTGTTTGAAAAGCCGGCGGGTTAGTTAGCAAGCACATGCTGAGAGTCGATTTTCGTAATGACGCTAACGAGTCTCCAGAGCGATACCAGCAAGAATTCCATATGACAAACTATTTTGGACTGCAACCCAACGTGATTGTAGCTGGAACTTATTCCAACATCAATGACAAGAATGCTCCCCTCACGAAGGAGCTTCTCTACCCAGCAATTCGCAAGGTCGCACGACTCTATCCAGAGCTTGGAATGGTTAGCTTTGTGAAGCCTTCTCACCGTAAGAAGGGCCAGCACTGCTGCTGGATGGGCTTTCTGCGACAGATCAATTTGGAAAATCATGTCAAGTTTGTTGATATCCCCGGCCAGACGAACATGACCTCTCTTCTGGAGCGGTACCATGGACTATGGTTTACGGATGGTGCTATTCCGCCCTGGCAGCTTGTTATCGTCAATGGCCGAGACGTATTGTTCATATTCGATCATATCATTACCGATGGTCGTGGGGCAACTACTATACAAGCTGCATTGCTTGAAGCTCTCAACCAATTGCAGGAAAATGACCAAGGCAGAGATGACTCGATTGCTGAGTTCACTGCTGATGTACCAGGCTTCCCTGAAGAGGACCCTATCAAACGATCCGGCCATAAAATATCTATCATTGAATTGGTCTCCATGCTTATCACTCTTCAATGGATTCGACTGCTAAACTGGATCCTCGCACGACCCTTTGACGATATAAATACCAGAGAGTTCAAGTTCGATTATTCGAACCCCAAAAGATACCAGAACTTAGTGAAGACACAGATCAATTCTCTTAGTCTTACTCCTGAGACCGTTCAACGCTGCCTCAAAGCCTGCCGTGCACACGGAGCATCTTTCACAAGTCTCGTTCATACGCTGGTCTTGGTGTGTCTGGTGGCTGATTCCTATCCAAAGTCGAAGTTCGTCCGTACCCAGGTCGCAATAGACCTGCGTCCTCATCTACTTCCAAACCCTCGCAGCCAATCAATGAGCTGTTCAGTTTCTGTAGTCTTTTTACTCAACTGGCTCGACAAGTATCTCCAGGCTGGACAGCAGTCTAAGGTAGACACCGAAATTCCGACCGAAAACAATATTATTTGGGAGTTGGCACGGCAGAAAAAAGCAGACATATTGGACGATATACAGAACGCCAAGTTCTGGCGGACAGCGTGGCAGGCAGTGGACATGCTGGGAGAAGATGATGAAGACTACACCAAGCAATTTTTGCCGTCTTACCACACTACACAAGCGTCTTTGGCTTTCTCTATCTCCAATCTAGGTGTTTTTGACCCTTCCAAGTGCACCGACTCCTCGGGCGCTGGTTGGACTGTTTCGGATATGCATTTCTCAGCTGGTGCACTTGCTGCCGGCTTTGGGCCACCCATGGTCTTGAATATTATATGTGTCAAGGGTGGAAATACTGTCGTTCACGTGAGCTCTGAAAAAGGATTCATGAAGGATGATGGATTTATGGAGACTTTCTTGGATCGTCTTCGGCTGCGGCTGGAAGCAATCTTGTAAACCTATTGTGGATATATTTGGGTCTCCATTTTTGGGGCTTTCGTTTCTTTCCTGAAATTCATCCTAGAGGAAATATACCTATCATCTCTCATTTTTCTCCACGCATTGCGACATTTGACTCAGATCGGACATAAAGTAACAATTAGGCCGACCGTGCAGATAGCTCAAACAAGTTTGAGCAAATCTTATGGCTGATTTAATAATACATGGCTTTTGATTGGACGATTCGTATGCAGAGATATGCGCCAAGTATCAAAGTCATGAAAATAGGCGAAGTTAAAGTACTGTGTTGACGATATCAAGCGGCAGTTTCCACGACAGAAGAAATGTGGTCGGCTCCTGCAGGGGGCTGCGTCACAATGTAGATCCACAGGTGGCACTGTTCTCAGATTCACCCCCGCCGATTAAGCAAGATCTCGTTTGGTATATAATCCGATCCCTTCGCTAAGTTATCGGATCAGGTCTTTTGTCGTTCAAATTTCTACACAGTCCAACTTTGTCAACATGGGTGTCCTTGAAGGTGATCGTTTCTACATACTCATCAACGGTGCCCCGGTCACCAAGCCTGGAGTCGATGGGTTACTTGAAGGGAATCAAACTGTCCAAGCATCCATCAATAGTAGCCCTGAAGGGGCTGTATTCTCTTTCAACCCTGTCGAGAGACAACTTCATAGTGATGGGTATTTCCTAGGCCGCAATCTTCTGGAGGATCGCAGCCTGCTACCGAAGAAAATTGTCTGGTCAAGAGATCCTAGCTGTCTTTTGCCTGTTCATACAGACGAGAATGATTCTCAGAAGTTGAGGTTCTCCGGTAAGTTCCAGCTTGAGTGACTATTCAAGTTAATGGACATACACTGACACTTGTTGTGGGTCATAGGTGGTCTTTTAATTGTCATGAACGGCCAGCTTTTCGCAAGTCTCATGGGTCAGTATTTATCCTTCCAAAGTGATCATATTTGTGGTCTACAATAAGAAAACAAACATGGACATTGACTAATATCATCAAAGGAGAGGAGGAGCCTTCGGTACAGCTTGCGTTCCTTTGATTTCCCGGGCCCTTGAACATATATCGCCCAATCCTATACTTTATTTCGACATTCATGATCAAGTCTCCTTCATAGTTCCACCTGGGCAGTCATAGGCTTCGTACAGTGAAGCTAGTGAGCTCAGATAACCGCGCGACATGGAAACTGGCTTTTTTGTCTATCGATCCCAAACTTTATACGCAGGACTCGAGGAAATGGTCAACCGCACAGATATATACAATTCCCTTACCGCATTCTATGATAACGAATTGGAATCCGTCAGAAGGAACGCTCACTTAGACTTGTTGCTTGAATGTAATACTGTGTTTCGTAGCTACGGTCCGACATATACTGGAGACAAAAATGGTACCTGAATGTGCCTAGCCAGATGAAGATAGCGAGAATTGAATGACTGAAATCAAAATGGTTGATACTATACATAGGCTATGTCACAGATGAGCAGGATATGCTAGAGTAGCAGAAAACTCCTATAAAACAAACAAGAAAGGAAACTCTCTCCTTCCGATAGTGCAAAAACATGCGTGCCATCCACGCCTCCATGTTTCTTTTGATCGCTTAGACTAACATCGGTCTCCAATCCACGACGTTATCACTCTCAAGCTCCGTCAAACCATCATTCATGGGCGCTTAGGCAGACTAGCCTGGCTCTCATCCTCTGCGAGGGCCTTCTCTTGCGATTGCTTCTTGAGGTTCAACTGCGAGATAGCCTCTTCTAAAGCCTCAACACCACCCTTCCGGAAAGCAGTAACCTTGCGCAAGTTCAACGCAGTCAAGCCGTTAACGTGATTATTTCCTAGCTCTCGTTGGCGCGCAACAGTCCGCGCTACCATGGCAAAGCGTGTGTCCTTGGGTCCATCAACAAGTTCGAGAATCGCGCTGGGGGCTTGATCGTGGGGCTTGCGTTGAGGCTCAGCGCCCTTGTCACCTTTGGGCACGCTGAAGTATTCGTATTTCTGTTTTGGCTCGACGCGGAGCACGCGGGTGTAGCCTCCTTGTCGATCGGCGTAGCGTTCGCGGAGTGGTCCGAATAGTTTTGGGAGCATCTCATGAGGTTTCTGTAGCGGAATCGTGTTAGTTGTACAGATAATAATTTTCAGTGTGTTTCTTCCTCGAGGGGAGTATCGCAATGCTCCCCGGCTCCAGAATTGGCGAGATGTCACGTACGAAGAAAATCGACAATGCTTTCCGTCGGCTGGCCTCCGTGTTCTTCTTACCCAGGGTGATCAGGGTATCCGCCAGCCGTTGTGCCTCCTTCGCCTTGGCCCATGTTGTTGTGATCGATTCGTTCTCAATGAGTGAAGTGACTAAGTTGCGGAGAAGGGCCTTGCGATGCGAGGACTTGCGGCCAAGGTGACGGTAAATCTTGCCGCCAGCCATCTTGACAATGTGAAAGGGGTGTATCGAGTGAAAAGCCGAATATTACTCTCTCCCAAGCCTCAATTGTCTTGGATTCCCGAGGGAAGGGGTGACGATTCGTAGGTTTCACTGGGGGTGGTTTGACTTGACGGGACGAGTTCGCAGCAAAAGATTCGAGTTGGGCCCGCGACCAATCGGAGCGCTGCCACCGCCTTCGCCGACTTCAACTTTTTGCGCGTCCAGATCAACTTCACTTTTCGGACTACGAAAGCTCAACGACATTTACAATATTCCTTCTCGGGCGCGTTTCTGCTCAAAGCTTCTGTCAGCTCTTTGCAGCCGGTCGCACCGCTGAGTGCTCTGCGCCGGAAATCACAATGGGCTTCTTCACTGGCTTCGTAAGTTCGACTGCTCCGAAGCTCGGGAACCTCATAATAACATTATAACCTGTAGGTTGGCGGATTTGCCCTCACAACTTCTATCCTCTATATCACAATACAAGTCCACCGTACCACGCGAATTGAGCAGCGTCGTTCAATTCGCGAACAAGTCGGTCAGGTCAGATGGCTCGCTTCCTCCAAAGGCGCATATGCCCGTCGCTATGACCAGCCAGACCTGGAACGCCGTTTAGAAGAGCAAAAGTCAACCAAAGACGAGGCTCCCAATATGAAGGAAATTCTCAAGCACCGGTGGAATAAGGAAGTCGAAAATCTTGCGCGCAAGGCCTATGATAGCCGATGGGAAGATTTCCGAGATGGCGCCGCAGAGTCGTGGACTGCTGTGAAGAAGTATGTCAAGAAAGATTAAAATTTTCTTGGAACTGTTGTCTTCATGGAGACAAAAACTGGCTGTGGTCTTTTTGCTCCTTTATTACCATGACTGGCTTTGCATTGATAGCTTGGAGTTCGGATACCCCTGATGTTTACGGGATGATTAAAGATAGCGTTGCATGATGGTTCTTTCAGACATTATTAAATGAATAATACATTGCTGTTCTGAAAATACGCATTAGGGTGCGACCGGCGCTTGATCCCCGCAGCAGATTGGTATCATATTAAGACTCGCGATATAATGAGTCGCGTATGCAAGCGTGTTATAATCCGGCGGCTGAGGAAGGTGCCTCTGTGTCAACGCTTTCTGAGTCGCTCCAGATGTCCTTGCTTTCTCGTTCCACCGTGCGCATGGCCTGTGACACTTCCTCCAGCTTTGCGACGACATCCAAGACACCTTGGTTTACTCGTTCAAAGTAACGGTCGTTCGCCAGTCGTCGCTTCCGCGCGAGCTCAATGTCCTTTGCGGTTTCTTCGTCCAAGGTACTCGGCGATATCCGATCTCTCAGAGGGTTTTGTTCCGTTGACGTAACCTCGGGGATCGTGCTGTCTTTGTCTGGCCGTCGCGAACTCCCATCTCCATCTAAAGTGTTCCGACTGGAATCAACCACTTCATCTTCGGCTCCGTTTCGTGACCAGGCCTGGGCGAGCTTTAATTGCTTCATGCGCAAGTCCTCAAGAGCTTGTGAGTGTTTCTCGCCGAAGACATGCTCTGTCGTCACAGCGCTGAGTTCCACTTCAGACAATGCACTTTGCATCTCTTGCCAGATTGCATCTGATCCATCAACATCATTCTTGGAAGGACGACGCGCTGCGAATGGAGAGTAACTGCGAGTACTTTCATTACTATTCGCAGATCGATTTCGCTGGAGTGGCGGATGTTGACTACTCGGCGAAGCTAGTGTTGAGGCTGGAGGGACTGCGAGGGAAGGATTTGAGGCATTATGAGACGGAGGTCGCTGGAAGAGAGCAGGAGGAGGTAGCCGCTGAGAGCTCGTTGGCTTCCGTGAGGAATCCATTGAGCCTGGCAGGAGAAGTCCCCGTGAAATCCCCGTGTTGATCCAGGATATGATGCTATGACGGGGCCCATCGAGCGGGACGATAACAGATGCTTATCGCTATCTTATCGGTGCTGACATAATGCAAAGGGGGCTCAGCACATCCCGTGACTCGCTTAGGGCAAGCGCACAAAGTCACGGGAAGCGGACCCAAGCAAGCGAAAGGCTGGTCGTGCAACAAATCCAAACCCTTCGACTTTCGACCTCCCCCACGACCAAGCCCTTTGGCGACAACACCCAGTTTCAACCGGTACGTATACCGATGTGAATACACTGCTCTCGATCGCGCTCGGAAGGATTATGTGCATGGGATTTACTACGGGTGGTTTCACGGCTCATCACCTCGTCGGCCTCGCACAAAAAAAAGTTCAACATCGACAATCGTCTATCGCCCACAATACGAATCCGATTTCCGCCTGAACCCCCGAGTGACTCAACGCACGAATCCTTCCGACCAGCGCGAATCCGAGATTGGCACTTTGGGAACATCGAAACTAACGCCGAATTGTTCGTTTAGTTGACCGTCAAGAATAATCCGCCAACATGGGTAAAGGAAAGCCCCGTGGTCTGAACGCCGCCCGCAAGCTCGACGCTCACCGCAAGGATCAGCGCTGGGCTGATCTTCACTTCAAGAAGCGTCTGCTCGGTACCGCCTACAAGTCCTCCCCCTTCGGTGGTGCTTCCCACGCCAAGGGTATCGTCCTTGAGAAGGTCGGTGTTGAGGCCAAGCAGCCCAACTCCGCCATTCGCAAGTGTGTCAAGGTCCAGCTCATCAAGAACGGCAAGAAGGTCGCTGCTTTCGGTACGTTAACCTGGATATCGTGGGGTTACCTGTGGACTGGCTCCAGCTCGCAATCGCCTACGACGGTACTCTTTCGTCTAAAATAACATACTAACAATCTCTCAGTCCCCAACGACGGTTGCTTGAACTTCATCGACGAGAACGACGAGGTTCTCCTGGCCGGTTTCGGTCGTAAGGGTAAGGCCAAGGGTGATATTCCCGGTGTCCGTTTCAAGGTCGTCAAGGTCTCTGGTGTCGGTCTGCTCGCCCTGTGGAAGGAGAAGAAGGAGAAGCCCCGCTCTTAAGCAAAGAGTTGGAGTCGAAATGCAAAATGCCGCGTCCGGGGCGGCGAAGAGCACCGGTGTCGGATGGAAAGCCCGTCTCATAAGCGTCTGGATTTCATGAGAATTTTCATTTGGGATATACCACCCGGGCGGGCTTTCTTCTGGATTGATGTGCAATACCACGAGTTGATACAATCTCAAAAAACAATGGCGCTATGAACTTCAAAATCGGGGCGTCTTGGACGTCTTTCTTGATTCAATCCTTGCTAGGCGTAGACTATTGGATTACACGTACGGCTCAGATCTCGCGTAGTCATTGTGAACTGTGCTCAGAACGCACGATAATAGACCTGACGTCAACACGGACGTAGCAATTTTCGCGCCCTTCTATCCGAGCGGCTCCTACAGCATTCGATTTTGATATCAATGAGATTGACTTCAACGAACGACTACCTCGTACTACGTATGATTCCAAAGAGTTTAGCCGGTGGGCCTATTGCTAGTGATCAGACCAGTATCCACCGGCGAACACCAATATCGGCACAATGACGCATTGTCAAGAATCACAGCCCTTGCACGCTGTCACCAGAATTTTGAACAAAATTGAGATCAAGAAACTTTCTAGAATTGAATCCTTCCTTGAATATTAAGTCGAGTGTAGTGAATTACTAAATACCTTTCTATTACAAAATTTTGAAGCAATTGATCGCCCATGTGGTAGATCGTGGGGTGGAATGTACTGTGCCTGCCGCTCGAATATATACCCATGGGATTAACCAGATTGTGCACTGGTGCGCAGAACTCGCGTAATATCAATCCAAAAAGCGTGTAATATCATGTGAGATTGTTTATTAACTACTGATATCATTGTAACAAGTATGAAAATATTAGGAACGCATGGTGGTAGCTTTCTAAGCGAAGCGAACCCCTAGTTGCGGCCTCCCGGTGCCCTCACCAATTTCGAAGGTTTCAAAGGTTCCGAATCTTATACATTTCAAATTTTCCACGTTGCTACATATGATGAAATTGGTACTCAACAGAGGTCTAATAATTATTTGAGATTCAATATGATCAAAATAGAGAATATCGTGTCGTAACACGGCGGTATCTTTGAAAGGCTTTTTTGTTCCATTTCGTATGTGATGTATCTATCGGCGGCAACTCTGTAAACCAGAGTTCATACTCATAATTCCAACATGGTGATCATCATATCATTGGGTATTCTTCTAATTGACCACTACTTTTGATATTGCTTCATGCTTGCGCAAGTCGCTGACTAGGTCTATTGGCTTAAAAGCTAATATCCTCCTTTCGATAGTGATCCGACACAATACGGTAGAGGTATGAGGGAGCATGTCCACCACTAGAAGGTGTTAGTAATAGTTCAAGAGGGCCAAAGGATTATACTCACAGATTGGTAATGTATAGGTCCACCAGCTCGGCTGGGACGTAATCGTAAATGGGGTTCTGCACATCAATTTTGTCGACCAAATCACCGTCCTCGTAGGGCAGGACTTTGCTTGCATCGCCGTACTCAATAAGTGAGTCGAAGTCAAACGGATAGACGGGACTCAACTTGTAGACACCGCTGACAACGACGACGGGCGTCTGGTGCACCTTTGCGGCGCGAGCGATAACGCGAGTACCAGCGGCAGCAACCAGACCACCGTTTGCTAAGACAGAGTGTGTCCCCAGAATGACCTTGTTAACTCGAGACATAAGAGCAAATACCGCTGAATCAGGAATCAAGATGACAGTAATTCCCAATTGGATCAGTGGCTTCTGGAAAGCATCGGTGCTCAACATGTCGTCATCACCCAAGCTATTGCCACTAACAGTAGCATGAGTGGAATCATGGTTATTAGGGAATGATTCGGCGTGGATGACGGTAAACTTCCGCTTGGCGGCAGCTTTCAACAAGAACTTTTGCACTGTGGAAGAGGAGGTGTGGGTGAGGATAATTTCGTTGGAGTGGATGTGATCAAGTGCGTATGCCGCAATTTGTTCGTCGACTTGGCCGAGTTCGTCGATAATCTCGTTAATACCCTCGAGCACCTCAGCTCGCACATCTTTGCTTGGGCCGTGGCTTGGGAAACGTCCGCTCGGAGACTGAGAGCCTGGCGTGCTTGGTTGCGAATTCTCGGGCTCGGGGTGGGAGAGGAGGCTAAACATAGATGTAAGAGGAGGACGAACAGCATTCCTATCCTGTCCGTCCGATCGAAGACCCATAGCGTCTCTGTCCAAAGGCAATGAAGCATCTGTATAGTCAAATGAGTCATCGGTTATATGATCCAAGGATAGGGTGTAACTGACCGTCAAAGGCGCGAGGGGTTTGAGGCTGGCTTTCTGAGCCTGCCTCGCTAAGTGAGAACTCTGCATCGTGGTCGTCTTCTGCCTCGTCGCGAATGAGACCTAGAACTCGTCGCACAATGTTCCCCACCACCATCTCACGCGGCTGGGCAGCTATGAGGCGCCGGCCAACACTCTGCACCCGGTCGATAAGCCTGGAGGATTCTGATGTTCGGCATGCTGACACGACTCGCAAGAGCAGGTAGGCGGTTGCGGTAGCGCATGATCGAGAATGGCGGATCTGACGACGTTTGAGCAATCTGTATGCGAGTGATTGTGGTTAGCTTATTTTGTGCGCGACATGGGCTCAGAGGAGCCCTAGGAGATAGAGGAATGAAATGCGCACGAGATGAGGTTCTCAATCGAAGTATCGATTGGGTTTGTCTTAAGAGACTTGAGAAAGGACGTAAGGCCCGGCGTCAGGGCCAAGCCGGTGGACGGCATTTGAAAGTGGGATGTAGCGAGTAGCCGCTAGTATGAGACGAGAGGCCGTGGCGAAGGTAGGAAAACTGGCGTTGCTCAGGGAAAGCACGCTGTGACTAGATCCCTTGCTTGAGTCGTCCTTTGCCCAACTTGCAGGTATCTCGAGCGATGCCTTGAGGAAGTCGCGGCAAATACAAAAAAGTGGGCGAAAGAAAGCGATTTTCTGCCGTTGGGAGGCTTTGTCCGCTTCCCCACACTTGAGACTAGGACTTGTCGGAGTCCCTTTTCCCCTCTCCTGTTTTGGGGATTTGCGCCTAAATTTGTATTCAGCGGTTCTTTGATCTCATCTTGTTTTCTGTCGACCTTGGGTATCGGCGCCTCAGTCTGCGGTAGAAACCGGACTGGCGTTGCGGAACTACTTCCGAGGCAACGGGTAGATCTGGCGCATTCGAGGTCGGTTCCAACCAACTTACCACTTCTTGCCCCAGCTTACCTCCCTGCGATGCCCCTCCCTTCCCCTTGAGAATACTCGACCCTCCGATCTTTACCCCCTCAGATGGGCCCCGGCAAGTGGTTTTGACGACTTACGATCCTCTCGTTCTTTAGATTCCACGCGCCCCTGTCTCTCGTGGGCGTTGTTGGAAGATGAACTCGCTGAACATCCTATCGTCGCGAGTCATTGGCCAGTCTTCCAACTCGACGCGCCCACGATCGCAATCGCAGAGTGAAAGCCGTCCAGCCACTCCGCAGGGTGACTTCGCGAAGTTTCGGTCCTATAGCGAAGACAACTTCCATACCAGCTTTACCATCAATCCCAACTACGACGGCTCGGCATCACCCGCAAACGAAGACAATGAGAACGAGTCGCTCGGCTCGGTTGATGAGAAGACGGCTCTGTTACATGGGAGTCAAAAAGATGGAACACTCGTAACGAAAAGTACTTGGCGTTTGTTTACCAAGGGCATCTTTGACGCTATTACGGAAACAATTCGGTTTATCCTTTCCACTGTTGCTGCACCCGGTGTATATTTGGCTCAATGCTTTCAAGATGACGATGGACGCTACTCTATTCTTGTTCCAATACGCAGGATTTGGAGACCATCTGCGGAGGCTAGAATCCGGTCGGAGAAAGGGGGCTCTGGAGCACAAGGCCGGAGACGAGGTAGCTCCATGAGGAAGGCGAAACCACAAACATCGCGGGACTCTATAATTTCTACAACCTCCGAATCTGATACAGATCCACGGAATCCGAAATCCTCATCCGGCGCAAAGCATCAACCGAACGATTCCCAAGACTTGGACGAGAACCTTGCCCTAGACGATACACCCCGACGGTCTATACGCATTAAGCTCCATAATGAAGAAGCCTTGAAACGACAGAGACGGCGGCGAACAATGAGCAGCGATATGAGCCCACCGATGCCTGAGGGTGTTACTCGAGTCCAGGGTGCCGTCAATCTGGATAGCTTGAAGTCACCTACCTCTCCATCCGTCCACCGCATCACCAAATATCCCCACTCTCCTACACCTCCCCGGCCGCTTCTTCCTCAACGAGTGCCCTCATATACCGCTTCATCACGCAATGCCCGCCTCCCACAGAAGACCCTTGTCTTGGACCTTGACGAGACGCTCATCCATTCGCTAGCGAAGGGCGGCCGTATGTCTAGTGGCCATATGGTCGAAGTCAAGCTTGCGATGCCCATGACTACTGCCTTAACTCCTGGTGGACCGCAAACGACTTTGGGACCTCAACACCCCATTCTGTACTACGTGCATAAGCGACCCCACTGCGATGACTTTCTGCGCAAGATTTGCAAATGGTATAAGCTTGTTGTTTTTACCGCAAGTGTGCAAGAATACGCCGACCCTGTGATTGACTGGCTCGAACAAGAGCGCAAATACTTCCAAGGTCGCTACTACCGACAACATTGTACCTTGCGCAACGGCGCGTACATTAAAGATCTTAGCTCCGTCGAGCCAGATTTGAGCAAAGTGATGATTCTCGATAACAGCCCAATGAGTTACATCTTCCATGAGGGTGCGATCAAAATCTTACCATTCCAATTGACTATAGACTAACTTCAATTCCAGATAACGCAATCCCCATCGAAGGCTGGATCAATGACCCCACAGACAACGGTTTATTGCACCTTGTCCCCATGCTCGAAGCATTGCAGTATGCTACTGACGTACGAGCTCTGCTTGCTCTCCGACGTGGCGAAGTCGAGTCATAGCTGCTCCGGTATTTGTATCTTTGATATGCGCATGTAGGTGTAAAGGGAGTTTTGTGTTGATTAGAAGCGAGATCCATTCAACGAGAAAAGAAAAAAAAAGCAAATGGTTACACGGAGGATATAGGACGATGAATGATTACCCACCTGTGCAGGCTATTCATAATGGCTCTCAGCATATTGTTAATTGGCGAATGGATTGACCGTACATACCCAAATCGAGCATATTACACTCCTTTCACCTATTTACGCCATCTGTTTATTGCTTGATTGTAGATCAACAACTAGTTGGTGCACCCGTCTAGCTACACCCCGGCTGATCTTGAAGCCACTGGGCCCTGCACCATAACAGTGGACAACAGGAATATCGTCTGCGAGTTTCTCGCTTTCGAGTCGTAAGCCTCCGTGTCGCATGGGGCGTCGAGCGACGTATATCTGCAGAACATCTAGATCATGGAGGCTGCCTGCTGTGACGTCCTGTTGTTGTAATAACTCAGGCTCCAGTTGAACAGCTCGGTCTAGTATCATAGCTGTCGCTGTCTCAGAGATTTCATCCGACCTAATAGGATGGTTAGTCGAGAGCGGAGAGGAAGCATTGTTCAAACTCACCATTCATTAGGCTCTTTCGTGCCTCCAATGATTGTCCCTCCACCTAAGGGCCTTGGAATAATAACGGTAGAAGATCCATCAGCCCAGTGGTGGCTTATAGTTCTACTACACTCGTTCGAGACATGAACGAATTGGCCCCTCGAAGGAAAGGAAGCTGGATCTTGAAATCCACGACCAGTGGCATTCACAATAAGAACACTCCGACTCGGTTTGTTGTGAGCAGATGCGTTATCCTTACCCGAGATGATCTCGACTGCATCCTCGAGCTTGCTAACCTGCCTTTTGACGAAACAGACACCAAGTCCTTCAGCCTTGGCTTTCAACAACTGTAAATAAACAGGCGAATTCAAGACCCAGCCTCGATAAGAGACTCCCAGTTGGATAGATTCATGCTTCGCTGGATACTCTTCGCTGGGAATAACCCGAAACCCAGGCCAGTCAATGTATCCGCTTTCAGGATCAAGGATAGATTCCAAGTCTACCGAGTCGAAATATTCGATACTTGGGACGAACGAGACACCAGATTCCGGATACTGACTTGCTAGTTCCTCGAAGTGCTCATATGTCTCTCGCATCATTTGTTGCTCGATCTTCTCCGCAGGAGTCTTTGCGGGGGAGGGACGGAAGTGCGCACCGGCCCATGGGGAGGCATAGTCGATAGAGAAATCGCCAGGAAGGTCCTTGGCAATTACTGTAACTTGGTATCCTGCTTGTGATAGTTCTATGGCGCAGCTAAGGCCGAGAACTCCAGCACTGGTGGAATATTTAGCTTTGATTGTCCATAGAGTGGATGAAGTACTTACCCAACGATTGCTACTTTCGTTTCTTTCATGGCGATCAGACAGACTTAGAAAACTTCCCCCAGAGGTTCAATTGTAGTTGTTGAAGAGTCACTGCAAATGATATGGAAGACTGCACTGTGTGCTGCTGTTTGTTTACGCATTCGACAAGGGCTACATGTGACTCATCTCTATCGGTCAGACGACATTTCTCGGTGAACAGATTTAGGAGTCAAAGAATGGGCTAGGAAGCGTATTGTATATTCTTCTATTTTTTGGTCTGTTTCGGCATGCCTAGGGAACATGATCTGTCCGATCAATGCGATACCTCTGCCGAACTTCGGCAGTTTTGGGAGTGCCTAGCTCGACCCGATGTCGGACTTCAATCGTATGCTCTAAACTGGCCAGGAAGATATGGTCGAGCCTCGAAGCATGAAAGCTCCTTTCAAACGACATTTGAAGGACAGGGAACGACACTTGCAGCTTATGCCTGTTCAACCCGTATATTGCTGTGTCTGTTCGATGGGAAACCATGTCCTTGGCATGCATCTTGAGAAGGCTTTCAAGTGAGAAAAATATTTGACTCAAGATTGATATCTGAAAAGAGATGCATCCCTGACACTGATATTTCAAAGCGGGTCCTTCGGCTGTGGGCAACGTGTGTGACCCAGTATCATGGAGCCAGAAATCTCAAGCCTTAGGCCTTAATGCGTAGGATTTGACTGGGAGCAATTTGAATTGCTTCGGGAAACCAGTCTGTATCTCAGATTTGATAATATCCATCCCAGCAGCCGCAAATAATTGCTTGAACTTGGCGTCTGTTCTGGTAACACTGCTGTCCTCATCGTCGTACATATCTTCATTCTGGGCATCCGTAGACAGGTTCTCTTTAAAGACCATGAGTCCATGTTCAGCCAAGGACGAGCGACATCTGACAATGTAATCAATCAACTGAGAATCTGTAAGATGGCCAACACACCACTGCGTCCAAATCAAGTCGTATTTCTTCTCTGGATGCCAACCCTCAAGGCCAACCGTGTAGATGTCACCCACAGCACCATCCTTCTTGAGCTTGCTCTCTCCCAGGACCTTCGTAAATTTTTCAACAGGCTCGACGGCATCAACTACTTCACAGACATGGCTAAGAAACCCTTCTGTGACGCGACCAACACCTGCTCCACAGTCTGCGCCGAGCTTGAATTTGCCCGTCCCAGAAAGAGATGGAACCAAACGCCGCACTTTTGTCAGGAAAGTTTTCGACCCTTGAAGTTCAATCCGTGTGTACCAGGGATATGTGCCAAGCATGCCTAGCATCTCGCTTGAGGTGCTTGGCTTGCTGCTCCAGTAGTCTATGGAGGCGGCATGGTTGATTTTGGAATCGGCCGAGCCAGAGCCCTGGGTTGATTGGTTTGATCCCACAGGCTCAACTCCGGAGGTATTGTAAGTCATGATGTTTATCAAGTTTTGAATCTCACAGTTAATCTGCTCGCCAAAATTGATATGATTATGTCATGGCACGTGACTCGGATATGGCCCCCATACAACGCGTGTTATTGGCGTTTCTGACATCCCAGTTATTGCTCTTTGTGATGCACATATTTTCATTTTGGAATAGGACTTTGACTAATGTTTTTCAAATGCTACTTTCCGCGCGAGCGGCGTCGGAAGCCATCATTAGACCTCAGAAATGTATGAGTCAAAATAACACGGCCCTTACAAACAAGATTAACAAGTCGGAATATCACAGATAACAGATGAAGAACCTAACGATACTGGCATAAAATGCTTGTATTTGGGCCCGGTGCCAAAACTAGAGTACATTCAAGAGATACTCAAAGAAATGACAGATTGAACTGACTTGACGTCTAGCATCGTTGCTGTCCATGGTCTTGGAGGACACAGGGAAAAGTCGTGGACAGCAAGCAATGGAGTCAATTGGCTTCAAAGTCTGATACCAGTTGACTTGCACCAAACGAGAGTTCTGACGTGGGGCTATGATGCTTCGCCAAAGTCCAAAAACCCACGATCGTTGGAAGAACTGTCGAAAACACTGATTAGTGACCTGTACGAACCCAGGGCTCAGAGCAATGTAGGTTTGGAACTTTTGAATAAGACAAACAGTGACTACCTGCTTAGACCGACTCTAGACAAATAGCCGGCCAATCATCTTTATAGCGCACAGCCTTGGAGGCAATCTTGTGAAAAGTGTACGTTTCAAATATCTGACCAAGTCATATTCCTGCTCACACGTCAAACTAGGCTTTGATTCATTCAGCCCAAATGAGCAGATTTCTAGAGGCTGGCGGCGATCACAATGTATTTGCCTCGACGATTGGAGTTGTGTCTATGGATGCCACTGAACTTGGCCCTATTACCAACGGCTTGAAAGCTTATTTGGCCAACGTCCAGGACTCTGAGATTGAAAGCACTGACTCGTACATTGAAGCCCAATGGACAATAACGACGCTTGAAAAGTACTACTCGCTTCTCAAAGATTTTCACACAGTCTATATTGCGGGTCGGCACACAATCAAAGAGCTTCAATTACAAGAGAATAAGGTGAGGCACGGCATGATGCTAAATGACGATTGAAGCTTACCAACATCATTAGGGTCAATCTTCATACCTGAAGACTGATGCAAGTCATGGCGATATGTGCAAATTTGAATCTGCATCTGACCCTGGTTATACGGGAATAAGAGAGAAAATCCAGGAAATCCTTGAAACCAGAGGTCTATGAGATGATCGCAAAATGATGAATGGTGGTGCATGATTTTCTAAACCTCCAATCAGCCTCTCTCAGGGCTGCAAACTCTTAAATAAAGCTTCAAATTATTGGGCAGAGCCCCAGCCTCCCCCTCCCGGGCTGTTGATTTGCATCAACTCTCCTGCTTCTAGGGCGAGGGCTGCCTTTCCACCAAGCGCTAGCTTTTCTAACTCCGTCCGATCATCCTTCCATTTGAAAGCAAAGTTCTGTCCCACTCGACCCGAATTTCCGCCGTTCATTCCATACGGCGCAAAGACTCGTCGATCACTCAGGATACTGAACTTCAGCGGTACGCGCGCTTCGATTTCTCGAACTGCTCCGTTTCCGCCCTTGTACTTGCCATCCCCACCAGTACCAGGAAGGATAGCGTGTTTGCGAACAATGACCGGCGTGCGTTTCTCAACAACCTCTGCATCCGTGATCTTGGTGTTGGTCGAGTGAGCCTGAACCGCATGTTCTCCATTCCAACCTGGCCCAGCTCCACAGCCTCCTCCGACGGTCTCACCATAGTTCCATCCTGGCTCAATGATGCCTGTGTCAGGATTCTTCCCTCCCATACCCCATCCAAAGCTGTTTGCACAACCTGAGAATGCCGCCACGCATTCGAATGCTTTGAGGATGGTGTCGATCACCCGCTGGCTGGCTAATGTGCTCCCGCAGATAGCCACAGATGCACTTGGTCGAAGCACAGATCCTTTGGGGACTTGGATGTCTATGGGCGAGAGACAACCATCGTTGAGGGGAATATCGGCATCTATGAGACACCGAACGCTGTAGATAACAGCTGAATGGGTGATTGAGATGGGGCAGTTGTAATTCCCCCACATTTGCGGACCAGTTCCTGCAAAGTCAAACACTGCGCCACCTTCCTCGTCAATGGAGATGGAGACTTTGAGAACTGTGCCATCATCAAAATGATCACTTGCTGTCAGAGGCATAGATCTAGAGCGCGCAACTCCCTTCAAATACTCTCTTACAGCCTTTTCAGAACTCAACTGAATTGCGCTCATATAGCGATGGACAAAATCAAAGCTGAATTCATCGCACATCTTCTGCAGAAGTATCACACCACGTTGATTAGCAGATACTTGGGCTTTGAGATCGGATATATTGTCATCCAATCGGCGCGTTGGACTGCAGCCCGGGAAGTCCCCAGCCGCCAGGAATGCGTTCCGAGCATCGACCTCGAGAAAAACTCCATTTTCAACCAACTTCATAGAGCGGACGTTGAATCCTTCTTCCCAAAGCTCCTTGGATCCTGGCATCATAGATGTAATTCCAAGACCACCGATGTCTGTATGGTGACCTCTGGCAGCAACGTAAAAGGCAACACCAGACTTGCCGCTCACGAAAACAGGGGTGATGACTGTTATATCAGGAAGATGCGTCCCCCCACATTCTGGGTGATTGCTTAGGAGAACATCTCCTGGTTTAAGCTTATCGCCCCATAAACGGTGTTGGTACTGGATTGCATATTGCATGCTTCCCAGATGTATCGGGATGTGGGGTGCGTTGGCAACTAGCTTTCCATCTCGCGAGAAAATGGCACATGAAAAGTCAAGTCTTTCCTTGATACTAGTCGAGATTGAAGTCCGCTGTAGCGTATTGCCCATTTGCTCAGCGATTGACATGAAGCGATGGGATAGAATCGAGAGCTGAATTGGATCCACTTGCCTGGATTTTGAAATCAGATCAACACTCGGTGAATCTACTGTCCATTTCTCGAGAACGAGATGGTCTGGTAGTATATAGGCGTTGAATCCGGGCTCCACAAGAATTGTCTGCGTAGCATCGATAAGTAGAGCCGGACCTCGGACCTGACTTGATCTGTGCATTGAATCGAGCTCAAAAACTGGGACAGTATTCCACGACCCATCTAGAAAGACACCCTGATTTTGAGAGCTACTTGCGTAATCTTGAGATGATTTGATCTCTTGCAGTATTGGGTATGGCGATTTTGTCTCTGTTGGAATGCCACTTCGTCCAACGCCGCGGACTTTGATCGAATCCACGTAGATCTTGCGCTCAAGGGAAAATGCAAATTCTCGCAGATGCGTGGCTTCGAAGACTCTTCCGTAGACTTCATCCTCTGGCTTTGATATAGCGATGTTAGTGTCAGTGCCTGCATATCGCATGCTTAACGATTCCTCAAAAGTAATAGTGGAAGATTCAGCACCCTGAGCAAGAAGCTCCTTCTCCACTTGTGTCTTCAAAGATTCAATTTGATTGCGAATCTTATCCAGAACATCGAAATGGAAAAAACCCGTAAATGGGGCTGTAGATTCGAGTTGCAGATCAGCTTGCGAGATTCCAACGGCGGACAAGAGAGACGAATGTTTGTGAATGAGAACCCGCGATATCCCAAGCTTATTTGCAATCGAGCATGCATGCTGACCTCCGGCTCCGCCAAAGCTGACCAAAGTATGACTGCTAGGAGCAAAACCTCGAACCTCAGTCGCATTACGCATAGGTCGAGTCATAGTTTCGTTCGCGACGTTGAGAAAGCCAAGCGCAACTTGCTCCGGCGTGAGGCTCTGGGACGTTTGCTCATTGATCTCTTTGGTTATTTCTTCGAATTTTTGTTTGGTGACTTGGTAATCGAGCTCTTGATTTGCACCTGGGCCAAATATGGCTGGGAAAGAGGATAACACCAACCGACCCAAGAAGAGGTTTGCATCCGTCACAGTTAAAGGCCCTCCCTTTCGATAACAGGCGGGCCCTGGGTGAGCTCCAGCGCTTTCAGGTCCGACTACAAATAATCCATGACGAGAGAAAAGCATCGAACCTCCCCCAGCCGCCACAGTTGCAATGTTGAGCATGGGTACTGTGATCTTCCGACCAGCCACAACAGTATCCGTCAAATAGTCATATTTGCCATCATAGCGACACACATCCGTGCTGGTACCTCCCATATCGAACCCAAGTACCGGTGTTCCTTCGGCAGGATCATAGCATGTTTGCGCTATTCCGACAACTCCTCCAGCAGGTCCACTCACAAGGGCCTCGTTACCCCGGAACTTCAAGGCTTGCCGTAGACCTCCATCGGAACCCATAAACTCCACCTTCTGAGGGAGCACTTTGAAGCCGCTCTGGAAAGATGTGACATAGTCTTTCACGATAGGATAAAGATATGCCTCAGATGTGGTGGAGCTACTCCGTTGTAGGAACTTAATGACTGGGCTTACTTCCGATGCCTTGGTAATGTATTCAAAACCAAGTTCTTGAGCAATCTCAGCAACCTGGTCCTCATGTGCTGGGTAGAGGTATGAATGCATGAATGAGATTGCCACCGATTTGAATCCAGACGATCGTAGCTCTGTAAGTACTCTGCGAGCCTCATCTTGATCAAGAGGCTTTAGTACTCTGATAACCTCCCCACTTGGCGTTCGAGCCAGAGCGGGGTCTGTCATTTCTGACGATCTATCAAGGGGTGACGGGTTGAGATCATAGTCCTCGATGGTGACACGTTCATCAAGCTCTACTGAGGTCGTATGAAGTGCTGCTGGCTTTCTGACATTCAAAGCGAATAGTTTGGGCCTCGTTTGATCGTCGATGACACAGACGTCTTTGAACCCCTTCGTGGTGATAAACGCAAAGTCACGGCCTTTGCCTTCCAGGAGAGCATTGGTTGCTATGGTTGTACCAATGCGGCATGAAGCTATGCGTGATCCATCAAGAGGCTCGCCGACAGGTATCTGTCGCTCTTCGATAATTTCCAAAGACCTTCGAATTGCCTCAGTTGGTGCATCCCGATAATTATGCGGGTCTTCAGACAGCAACTTAAAAACGAGATCTGCGCGACCGGGTGCTTGGACTAATACATCACAGAATGTACCACCCCGGTCTGTACAATGGTTAAAATTATTTTGAAGTTGAAGGCCATCGGTAGGATTACTCACCAATAGAAATGTTGATTTCCGGGGCCGTTGACATGGCGGTTTGACGAGAAAGATTGATGATCTACAAAGCATCAATCGAATGAAGACCAGAATACCATTGCATGATATATCTCTCATAAGACATCTTATATTGAAGGCTCATCGTCAATAACGAGGCCCATGAGGGCTGTGTCGCGCTCAATTATCCCAAGGGGAAGTTTTGGTCGGAGCCTCGCCGACAGCCCCGCTTCAAGTCGGGCTACAGATGGGTCGACGATAACATCTGCGGAGCACGCCTTCAATCAATCAATGGCGTTTCTACCGAGAAAATTGCATAGCCTAAAAGTCCTGATGCTAGTGTACCTCGTTTCAACGTTCTTTCTTGCGGAACTTTCTCTCGTATGAACTTGAACATAATCCAGTCACGACTGCTGCCTTTCTTCACCCACCATTATTTTTTTTGAGCTGCCGGGCTTTAAGTAAACGCGTTTGATCTCCTTTATTCTCTTGAAATTTATCCTATTGAAACATCATATAGTGGTTGAATCCGACTTGTGACTGGCATACGGAAGGCGCATTCCAGGAAAGAGGAGATACGAGGGTATGGAGATGCGAGGCCATCCAATTCACTTCGGTAACGATTTATTGGGTCTTCTTCTTGCGATGTCACGAATTCCGAAATTGTGAATGCTGATTCCATTCATCCTATTTTTGGTAACAAGCATGGGATGGCAAGAGTCAGGACTAGCAAAAATGTAGGCTGATACAACAAAATGCATGCATTCTCTTGAATGCGTATAACTGAGAATCTTATGGATAATTATGCATTTATTTCAAGCATTAAGCAGCCATGTAGGACGGGTGCACCCGTGCATAGCCGCCGCCAATCCCAGACGAACTGCACGGACGTTTTCAAGGATCAAGGATCGAGTTTCAGGATTTGCGACTGGGATATCCGGCACGGACGGGAGATTCGATGCGACACCACTTGCATTCATGGGTGGCATGATACTTTTGTACCAATGCAAGGCTTTGATGTTTATGTGCGTTCTTATGCAAGCTGGATCCAGAGCCAAGACATCCCATGATAGCACATTGACTTGCAAGCGCTGCTTCCTACTGAGTTTTCACGAAAATAACTGGAAATGCTTTGCAGAGAAGATCTCAAGAAGTTCGCGTCACAGACACGAGTTGCGTTGTGCCACGTCTGAGATCTGCGGGGCGCCGTTTTCGACAAGTACTTTATCTCACTCGAGGAAAGCTTATTACTTTCCATAAATCGTGCAGAAAAACTTGAAAAATAGCTCAAGTGGAGATGTCACCCGAAAGCCTGCGCTCCATATTCTCTTAAAATATAATACACGTTATGCCTAGGGAGTTATGCTATGCAAGGAAATGAAACACCAATGCGGGCACTAAAGCCACCGTGCGGTAAATCCTTTCCGCTAAAGGGAATCCATTCGTACTGCCAGATTACACTTATCCTAATCTCATTGGCCTAGATGATCTAGGCTTGCCCTGTTATAGTTCGGCTACAAAAAATTGATCCTATGACGAAGGATAGAGTGCGGGGACGGCGGAGACACCCCATGGCTTGACGAAGCCCTTTCTCAGACCGACTTTTTTTATCTATATTTATAGCTAAACATGTTGCTGCTTTCTAACGTAACTTAGACTCTCCAAATCACTGAAAGGTATCACCGATTCATCTCACAATGGCATCCGTAGTGTCGAAAGTGAGAGATCTCGATGAGATCACCCTACTTCTAGGGGTTGGCTTTCTTTCCGTAAGCTGATCAATGATTATTATTTTGCCCTCGGGAAGAGTGGACTAACAGGCATTAGACCATCTCATACGCCTTGTGGAATGCTGTTTACAACCTTTGCTTCAGCCCCTTATCCAAGTATCCTGGGCCAAAGCTCGCGGCCATTTGTGAGCTTCCGCATCTATATTGGTCTCTCAAAGGGATGCAGCATGTCAAGTTGAAAGAGCTACACGACACATATGGAGACGTCGTCAGAACTGGACCTCGTCGAGTGATCTATCGAAGCGCGCAGGGATGGAAAGATATCTATGGACACCGTAAAGCAGGCGCCGGGTCTTTCTTGAAAGACCCCCAATTCTACACTATTGGGCCCTATGGACCAAACATTTTGAATTCCAACGAGGCTGATCACTCACGCGAGAGAAGACTCTTGGCACATGCTTTCTCTGAGAAGGCACTGAGAGACCAAGAAGACCTGATCCAAACTTACGTGGATTTGCTAGTCGGCCGGCTTGATGATGAAATATCTGCCTCGCGAGAGACTACTGAAATGACCAAATGGTTCAACTTTGCTACATTCGATATTATTGGAGATCTGCTGTTTGCAGACCCATTCAACTGCTTGAAGGAAAGGGACTACCATCCTTGGGTCAAAAAAGTCTTCATTGGCGTCAAAGGCGGCGTCTTCATGATGCCGGCTTTGATTTACCCTAGCTTGAAACTCATCTGGAGTGTCTTGATGCCAAAGCAGATTGCGAAAGAGCGAGCAGAATTCTTTCAATTTTCAAAAGATAAGATGCAAAGCCGATTGAGCTCTAAAACCATTCGACCTGATTTCATGACCCATGTCCTGCGCCATAATGACGAACGGGGCATGACTATACCAGAAATGGAGGCAAATGCCGCCCTGCTCATTATAGCTGGAAGTGAAACAACGGCATCTTTACTTTCTGGCTTTTCATTTTTTATTACCTCCAACCCAGAAGTATACCAGAAAGTGGTCAACGAAGTGAGAGGAGCGTTCAAGTCATATGATGATATCAACTTCAAAAACACAAGCACCTTGAGCTATCTGTCAGCAACTCTCGAGGAGTCGCTACGAATGTATCCACCTGTCCCAGCTCTCATTCCTCGGGTCGTCCCCAAAGGAGGTGCGATCATCGATGGGGAGTTCGTCCCTGAGGGAGTATCTGTCTCAGGGGCGCATTTGTCGACTTATCGCGCCGAGTCTCACTTCACCGAAGCTAATTCCTTCATACCTGAAAGATGGTTAGCAGATGGAGATGAAAAATTCGCGACAGACCGTAGAGATATTGTACATGCATTTTCATTAGGGCCCCGCAACTGCCTTGGTAAAAAGTAAGTCTCCCTCATCTTCCGAAAAGAGCGCTCCAGCTGATTGGATAATTTAGTTTGGCATATGCAGAAATGCGAGTCATTGCTGCAAAAGTCTTATGGAGCTTTGATCTGACTTTGGATAAGTCGTGTATTGATTGGGATAAGCAACAGGCATACAATATTTGGGAGAAGAGCCCCCTGCTTATGAAACTATCAAGAGTTGAACACTGACCGACTGTATGCGATGGGACTTTGGATGAACAATCTTCTGATCTATGAATTCCCAGAGCCTTATGCAAGGTGTTTTCTTATTAGACTGATAACAAGTTCATTCTTCTCCGTTTGAACTGAGTGATTAGCACCTGCAATGATCTCGAGATGTGCCTTGGGTATATGAGAAGCGATGAATTTGGAGTGCTCTGGTGGACAAATCCAATCCTCTTCTCCCACAATAACTAGGGTCTTTGCTTTAATAAGATGGAGCTTGTTTCTGTAGTCGAAGTACTTCTCCTCTTTCGAATATAGGTCATCTGGGCTTGAATTAGTTCAGTTATCAAAGGGTGGGTTTGAATCCGGCTTACTGTGTGACTTTGCATAAAAGGTTGTCGCAATGTTGTTTTTCAAAGCCGTCGCGGCATTGAAGCTCTCACTATAGAGCGGCGCCGCAGCATACATGACAAGGCGAAATTCCAGGTCGCTTTCGAAGCTCCCAAATATCTTGTCTCTCAAGAACTCGACAGCGAGGCCTGGAGCCTTTGCTGTTCGTTTTTCAAGACATATTATGGCAGATTCCTCTTCTTTGACACGCATGATGATGTTAGCCCATGAAAAAAACAGCTAATTTGGGAATCTGTGTTGTACACCTACGATGATACGATGGTGCTGTACCCCGCAATATCAAGTGTGAAATATGATCTGGATAGGTGATAGCATACTGCTGAGCCAGAAAGCCACCGAAGCTTCCGCCGCATATAATACTAGGTTTGTCGTCGGCGAACTTTAGTCGAATGCCTTCAATGTCTTCAACAATTTGATTAAATGTGTATGGCTCGGTCCGAGAACTTTGGCCATGGCCGCGATAATCGAAAGAGAGCACTCTATGTGTCGTTGATAAGGGGGAAAATGCTTGGAAGTCCGACCTGTGGTCTCCTAGTTCCTTTATCAGTGTCATCCTGGGCGTCCATTGTTCATTTAGCCTACCGAAACCTCGTCCACCATGGAGAGTAATAACAAGGGGCGCATTTTCAGGCCCAGCTAGGCGATACGCCAATGTAGCTTTGTTGATCGTTACGTATTCTAGCGCCATACTTTCATCTCAACATTTGAATGCCATAAACGATCGTGTGAAGCTATTCCGAGGTTTGTAGAGGACCGAGACAGCCGAGTCTTAACAGCGGATATGTTCCGAATGCCGACCAGTTCATGAATATAGATCTCAAGTAAAGTCGCTTAGATTACCGACACTTGCAGGAATGCGTCTTGGTAATTCTCTCAATCGGCCCTTGTCCGAGATTTATTACTGTGTTGGGAAGATAGCGGGGGTCGGGCGATGGAGCTTTCCCCAATCCCTCGTGGTTCGAGATACGCGTCACTATCGCGACGGATGTCGTGATAAGAAATCAACTTCTGAGACTAAGCAATCAACTACTGCATATAATTTAATGATAAACGGCGCGCGCTCCAGGATGGACTCTGCCGCTCACACCTTTCGCCTATGGCCGAAGCGCAGTCATGGCAAAATCAGATGAAGACGATTTCCAGAAATCGACCCCGCCCGTGTCAACCTCTATGAGTGACAATCAAACAATTCGCGATCGAGCAGACTCAGAAAGCAAGAAGAAATGGTTCCACTGGCACGAACCTGGAACATCAAAGGCCGACAAGAAGCTGATCTTCAAGCTTGACTGGTTTCTTCTGAGTTACAGTTGCTTATGCTTCTTCATCAAGCAGCTAGACGGCAACAATGTCTCTAATGCTTATGTTTCGGGAATGTCAGAGGAGCTGAACTTTGGCCCTGGAAACGAACTGAGCTGGATGAACACTTATTTTAGCATCGGGGCCATTGTTGGGGGTCCGATTTCCAACATTGCTTTAACGACTATTCGGCCTCGCATTTGGCTGCCCAGCTGCATGCTTATCTGGTCGCTTTTCGTTTTACTCCTGTTTAAGTGCAATACAGCATCTCAATTATATGCCCTCAGATTCTGTATCGGCCTCTTCGAATCAGCAGCATGGCCTGGTATTCAGTATGTTCTTGGGTGCTGGTATCGGAAATCCGAGCTGGCTAGCCGCAGCGGTCTTTTTGTCATGTCGGGTGTTCTTGGACAGATGTTCTCAGGATACCTGCAATCTGCGCTATTCAAAGGCATGCAGGGCAAAGGAGGTCTCGCTGCGTGGCGATGGCTCTTCATCTTCGATTTTATTCTCGCCATTCCCATCGTTCTCTACGGATATGCATTTTACCCAGACACGCCTCAGGACACCACCGCCTTCTACCTTTCAGATTGGGAAAGAAAACGCGCTTGTCAGCGAATTGATGAGGAGGGCAGGACTCCAACCGGAAAGTTGAATTTGTCCTTTATCAAGCGGGTCTTTCTTTCCTGGCAGTTGTACGCCTTTTCTATTGGCTATGCATTCTGGTCCCTCACCTGCGGATCATACGTAATGCAGTACTTTCAGCTCTGGTTGAAGTCTACAGGGGACTACTCTGTTCCAGAGATAGACAATATTCCAACATGCATTGGAGCTGTCAATTTCGTCTTCATGATCAGCACGGGATACATCTCAGATAAACTCCGTCGTCGTGGGCCAGTTTGTTTCGGCGTTGGGTGTCTGCTTATATTTTGTTATGCGGTTTTTACAGCCTGGCCTGACTCGACGAAGTTCAAAATGGCAGCTTTCATCTTGACTGGCTGTTATGGCTGCTACACCCCATTGCTGGCTGGCTGGGCGAATGCTTCTTGTGGTGGCGACCAGCACCTTCGGGCTTTCACTCTGGCATTTATGGTAAGCGTCGGATCTGCTGTTGTTATCCCGTTTCAACAATTCCAGTTTCCGAGTAGTCAGGCACCCACGTTCACCGAAACGCATGGCTGGGCTAGTGGACTTTGTTTCGTTATTGCGCTCACATTATGGACCGGGTTTGGTATTGACTTTACGGAGAGGATCGCTTCGCGCCGGAAAAGAAAGGGGGGCTTGACTCAAAGCGAACGCGTTTGAATATTATATCGACGAGCAAGATAGATAATGTAAACATTTATTGATCAACTATATCTTCATGAAATAATTCATGAGGCACTGTCGTGATAAGATAAGATAAGATAATATGGCATGATTCACGTTGACTCACTCTATCGTGCAGAAAAGTATTGAACGGCGAAACTATAACGCAATACGTAGCCGTAAAACCTAGACAGTTCAAATATCGACTACGGAGATTGATCGATTTACTACATAGCTGAAGCCAGTGTGATTTATCATGTCTACGTTCGACCCAACTTTTTCAAACTATACCAATGACCAGGCACAGAAGTACGCTAAGGAACGGACTTCTTATTCAAGTCAGCTATATGACATAGTCATCAAGCATCATGTCGAAACCGGAGGCAGATTAAACTTCTTGACAGACGTGGGTTGTGGCCCGGGCAACGCAACCCGCGATCTGGCGCTTTACTTCGACACAGCGATTGGGCTTGACCCAGGGGTAGAAATGGTCAACACCGCTCGGGACATTGGCGGAATTACATTGAGCGGCAAGAGTATCGAGTATGCTGTCTGTGGGGCAGAGGATCTGTCGCGAGGTCTGAGAGAAAGTCATTTATTCGGGAATGAGAAGGTCGACTTAATTACTGCTGCTATGGCTGTATGTCTGTGTTTTATCGAAGCCAAAGAAAGAATGTCCGCTAATCGAATAGGCTCATTGGTTTGACATGCCCAAGTTCTGGAACGAAGCCACTCGCGTTCTCAAACCCGGTGGCACCGTCGCCTTGTGGACCTGCGTATCACTTTACTGCCGTATGTATGCGGTCCAACTGGAGAAATATTTACATCTAACTTGTTTCCCAGATCCATCGACATCCAATTATGAAGAGGTACAGAGAGCTTTCTTCCGTTTGGAAAGAGACACTCTTGCTCCCTACGAGCTACCAGCCAACCGACTGTCTCGTGATCTCTATGAGAATCTTACTCTTCCTTGGGATACAGAACACAGTATCCTATCAGAAGACTTTCCGAAAAGTGATTTTGTGCGCCTTGAATGGGATCGAGATGGCGTCCCTTCCAATGGAGACGCTTTCTTCAGTGGCTCAATGGAAACAACCATGGATGATATTGCTTCAGGTTTGGAGACAGCTAGTATGGTTACGCGATGGAGGGAAGCGCACAATAAGTCTTCTGATGTTGATTGCATAAAGGAATTTGTCCTTGATGTCAAAAAGGCATTGGGTGTGTCTTATGAAGAAAGCCCATCAATCACAGTTGGGAGCTCCACTGTTTTGCTTCTGTTCAAGCGCAAATAACCCCGATTGTTGTTGTCACAACAAGCAAAAAGATTGAATATCTTCATCAACAGTGAATGAGATTGATCAGCACGCAGATTCAAACTCCAATTCCTCTAGCCAGGCTTTGTGAATAGGCCCAACAATATGGCGAGCCGATCCAAGCCTTGCAAATGGTCAGAAGAACCGAGCGTTGAATCTAGACCCCAGTCGTCTTTTACCTTGCCAAAGGCATTGGAAGCTACGAATGCACGAGAATTAACTTTTTTTATGTCCATTTCATCATAACTAATTACCGCGTCTTGAAGACACAGTTTCATAACCCAGGCGATCAATGCTTGGGGATTCTTTCTGACATGTATTTTCTTTAGTAGACTGTCTTCCAAGTCCCCGTTCCAGTCTGCTCAGAAGCAGCTCCAGCAACATTCCTCATCCAATGCCTGCTCTATCTGAACACAGCCAGATTGGCCCTGAGGTGCAGCTTTGCTTTTGGTGTCCCTGATACATGACTAATTCAGCCACGGTAAAATCAGAATGCAAAGAGAACGCTGTCTCCAGGAATGTCCTCTCGTTATAGAACGGAGTGAAAATAGGAGGAAATAAAACAAAATAGAATAGGCGACAACAAGAAGATACGAGCCCATAATGTCGACCAAAGAATCGGGACATAAGAAACATAAAGGCGAAGGTTTTGCGGGAATATTTCACATCATGCATCGTTTCTCAATCGTCAACCCTTAAGCGCGAGCCTCCTCGGCAGGGCGCTCCTGGCGTTGTTGACGGCCACCCTTGCCGCCGCGCTGGTTGCGCTGGTTGCCCTCACCACCAGCACCAGCAGACTCACCACCACCGAGGGTGAGCTGGGCAGTTGCCAGGCGGTTGGAAAGCTCCATCTGTGTGCGAATAGTGTTGGCGAGGTAAGAGACCACAAGGACGTCCTGAATGTGGTTGTTGCTGCCATACAGTTAGTACAATTGGGGAAACTGAGGTCAGTAGAATCGGATAAAACATACAAGTCCTTCTCAATGTCGGCAGGGTCGACCTTGGGAGCCAGAGCAAGGGCGTTCAACAAGAACTGGCCCATAGCGGTTGAGGCGGGGGCCTCCTCATCGATAACGGACTCAACATATCGTGATACACGGTCGATCATGGACAGAACCTCCTCAATAGCACGCTCCAAGCCCTCGACGTCGGTGGCGATAGAAGTCGAGCGGTCCTCTGCGTCCTTGGCGTTGGCGATGGCCTCAAGACCACTCTTGTCGGCCTCACCGTATCGGAGCTCGTAGGGAACAGGGATGAAAGCAGCGCTGTCGGCAGCCCGCTCAGCGGTGACACCAACAGGGGCGGAAATATAGGCGCGGGTCTCGAGGTCCTTGCCGGGTGCGGTAGAGACAGTCAAGTGGACAGCGGGGTGAGGCCAGGTACCATCACCCTGGCCGCTGTAGAAGTTCTGGATCAAGGCGGAGAAAGTGTTGAGCTCGGAGGCAGTGGCGTACCAGCCGACCAGCACCTCGCGTGGGTTGGCCTTCAGGTGCAGCGCCAGCATCTGCTTGTGATATTCCATGTCCACCTCAACCTGGTCCTCAGCCTCAGAGTGGCCCACGGCGAACGCAGAGCGCACTTCAACCTCGCCTCCATCTTCCGATCGGGTTCCTAGCAAAGTTCCAATGACACGTTCCTGGTCGGCATTACGGCGGAGAGAGTGATCGAGGATCGCGAAAACGGCCTAATCGAGATGTCAGATGCTGTCATTGGAGTTTTTTTCTCACATGGGCGTAGCGTACCTGCGGCTGGATTACGACGTTAAGAGGGGCAGTGGTGGGAGCGGTTCCCACGGACACGGGGCCCAAGGGGCGGGCGAGGTGAAGGAATGAATCTTCAGCCATAATGGAATCGGAGGGTCTGGAGAGGGTGAAGATGCTTCTCACCACTGGCCTTGGGAGGAGACTTCGGAGGGACAATTTTTCCTTTCGAGGTGGAGTGTGCCGTGGGTTGCTCCGGGATTCTTTGTGTGTGGGAATTTTCGCGCTAAGATAAGATAAGCACCGACTCTCTTCCCGAAGAAAAAAATATGGCCACCACCATCGCAACTCCGCATTTCCAACACAATGGCTCCCCCACGAGGACGAGGAGGTCGGCCAGGCCGTGGTCGTGGTCGTGGATCTGGTCGCGGTGGCCGTGGAGGTCGTCGTGACTTTGCCACGTCACGATTGCAAGAGATTGAGTGAGTTTCTATAGCTTCACTATGGAACGATCGCAAAAGCTAATGTGGAGTTAGATCTGAAGAGTCTTCTGGCGCTGAAGATGACGAGCAATCTGAGGAGGAGATTGATGAATCTATGATTGACGACAGCGGATCAAGCAGCGAGGAAGAGGAGGAGGACAATGCGGGACGCCCATACAACGAATTGCTCGAGCTCCTCTCTACCAACGACGAACCCTCAGGACCAGCCCGGAAGAAGAGGAAGACCGCCACGGAGGAGAAGCAGAAAAAGTCCTCCAGCGCCACTATCCCTGAAGAATCCGCAAAGGAGGTCTTAGGCGGCTCGGACTTGTCGGATGAGGAGACACGGAACCAGGACCCCTCGGACGACGAAGAGGACGCGGCAGACAACGTGGAAGCAGAAGACGAGGATGACACTGTCGGTCCCTTCGAGAAGCATTTCGATCTCGGTGAGGGCATCGAGCTCACCAAACAAATCAAAGAGATCGACGACAACAAGTTGGAGACCACGAAAAAGGAAGTGGACGGTTTACGAGTGGTGCATACCCGCCCAGATACCGGTGCTGGCACTGCAGCATTGCTGCCACCTATGAAGACCACATCCAACCTGAAGGTATGATTATAGCCATATTTAGAACTTGACAAGATGGCTAACGTCAAGACAAATAGCTCAAGAACAAACTGAAGCCCCGTGCTGAACAGCATGTGCCTACCGTCAGTGGAGATGCTGCAGTTGTCGCACCCTACGTATTCGATTACCAAGATGTGCTATATACTGCCCGAACATCATCCACCGCAGAATCTTTGCGCGATGTCACGGCCCTTCATATTGTCAACCATCTTATGAAGACTCGTGATAAGGTTTTGAAGCACAATGCTCGGTTGGCCAAGGACCCTGACACCGATCTTGAATTCCGTGACCAGGGATTCACCCGACCAAAGGCACTCTATATTTTGCCGACTCGTCAAGCCTGTGTTCGAGTGCTCAACGCTATCACTCGCTTTTACCAGGTTGACCAGCAAGAGAACAAGAAGCGCTTCCTCGACACGTTCTCCTCGCCTGAGGATGATACTTGGGAGAACAAAGCAGAGGATGCGCGTGAACTTTTCGGTGGAAACAACGACGATATGTTCCGTATTGGGCTCAAATTCACCCGCAAGACAGTGAAGTACTTTGCGCAGTTCTATAGCTCCGACATCATCCTGGCCAGTCCTCTTGGTTTGCGGACAATCATGGATCAATCAGAGTAAGTCGAGACACCCTGGTCCTGTCAATTAGTACTAATATACTCCACAGTGCCAAGAAGCGCGACCAGGACTTTTTATCATCCATTGAAGTCGTGGTTGTCGACCATGCAGATGCCCTCATCATGCAAAACTGGGACCATGTCTCGTACATCTTCCAGCACCTCAACATGCAACCCAAGGAAGCTCATGGCTGTGACTTTAGCCGAGTGCGCAACTGGTACCTAGACGGGCAGGCTCGCTATGTGCGCCAAACCATCGTGCTTGCATCATTCCTCACTCCCGAGATCAACTCGCTGTATTCCACGCAAATGCAAAATGCCGGTGGTCGGGTCAAGATCACTCCCACCTACCCAGGCGCCATCACAGAACTCCCCCTTCCAGTTTCCGTCAAACAGACATTCTCCCGCATCGACAGTCTCTCCCCAGCTAAAGACCCAGATGCGCGATTCAAGCACTTCACTACAACCGTACTCTCAACTCTTGTGAAGAACATCACCGGTCGCGGTAAAGGCGGCGATGGAACTCTGGTCTTCATTCCTTCATACCTCGACTTTGTGCGCGTCCGCAATCACTTTGCTACCTCTGCTCAAACATCGAACATTTCTTTCGGTGCCATCTCTGAATACACAGAGACACGTGAGATGTCCCGTGCACGCAGTCATTTCATGTCTGGTCGACACTCCGTTCTGCTGTACACCGAGCGTGCTCACCATTTCCGACGCTATCAGATCCGTGGTGTCCGACGGGTGGTCATGTACGGTCTCCCAGAGAACCCAACATTCTACGGGGATATTGTAGGCTTCCTGGGTCTTGACCCTGCAGCCGTGATGGAAGCCGCGGAGGGTGGTGTTCGTGCTCTCTTCTCCAAGTGGGATGCCTTGAAGCTGGAGCGCGTTGTTGGCACCCAGCGTATCGGCAACATGTTGAGAGACAAGGGAGGTGACACTTTCACCTTTGTATAATTTTCGGATCCGATATCTAAAAGTAGTCTTTGAACATGATCTGGCTTCCAGATTCATCTGCTTGCCAAAAAGTCATTCGAATTAGCCTTCATACCCAATACAGTTTTGGCTTTTGAGCACATTATACCTCTTGGAGTCATTCGACACAATTTTCGAAGTCTTTGCGCTAGCTAATGAAATCTCTCTCGCGAGAGCGCTTGAACACTGAACTTTAAATTCTAAGTACACTCTTATTCTATTCAGAATCTTAATTCGATTCCCTCCATCTTCCCTTCGGAACGCCACTTTTCAATAACCTCAATCCAATGCTCAAACCCAAACCCCCAGATACTGAATCGGGCCAAGACCATTTTGTACTCCGGAGAAACTCGATCAAATTCACCCTCAAGATTTCCATACCCCGGTGTACATCCAGAGCCTACGGCTAAAGGAGCGCAATGCATCATCACCTGCGTTCCCCAGTCATTCGCAGACTGGGCCGTGGGCACAACAGCAAATGACCGATCCTCCGCCCGCTTCTTCGCTTCTTGTACAATATATGCTGCATGTTTACCACACTCGTCAATTCCGTGTCTGAAAGGGCCACTGAAGCCAGCTTGCGATGGCCCTGCGAGGAACATGTTCGGGAAATTTGCATCAATGACTCCATGCAATGTACTTGGCCCGTCTGGAAGCCACTCCTCAGTCATTGAAGCACCGTTAATGCCGAGTACTATCATATTTCCCTTCTCTGCTGGTGTTCCTTTCGGGGGGGGGGGGGGGGGGGGGGGGGGGGGGGCCTGGTAGCCGGTAGCAAAGATGATGAGGTCGACTTCGTATGCTTCGTCACCAACAACCACCGAGTTGGTAGTCATACCGCTGAGGCCCTTTCCATCCGTATCGACAAGTGTCACATTATCGCGATTGAATGTCTCCAGGTAATCATCGTGGAAAAGTGGCCGTTTGCACCAAGTTGGATACCATGGCTTCAGCTTATCTGCTGTCAGTAGATCTTTCACAACACTCTCGACGCGATTCCGAAGTCTTTGCAGTCGTGGATTGTCGAGCTCCATTAACATCTCCGCGTAGGCAGGTATTCCCTCAAAGCTGCGTGGTCCATTGACGTTCCCAGCCATTCCCATGATACCGGCACCCCACGTCCAGCCATCATTGACAAGATTGACCTCAAGTTTCGGATACATTGTGAGGTTATCGTGGAAGTTCTTTATCCGTTTGTACTGCCAGTGTTTTTCATTCGCAACCTTCTCATGGAACCACTTCTCATCTGTCTCACACTGGTCGCGACGATCAACAGAAGCCGGTGTTCGCTGCACGACATATAAGTGCTTGCACCACTTCGCTAGTTCTGGCACAATCTGGATAGATGTGGCTGCTATTCCAATTACGGCGATCTTCTTGTCTTTCAGGTTCACCATGGATGGGTCTTTGGGCGAACCTCCGGTTATGTTGAGTCCCAGCGAGATGAGTGGAATACCTGGCCTTCATAGTCCAGAATTCCAGGGATGCCAGGGAGTTTTGGCCAGTTCAGAACACCCGTTGTGATTGAGACAAAATTCTTTCGAACTTGAGCCTTTTCGGGCGCTCCATCATTGCAGTGCTGGGCAATGTCAACGATCCATTCCTTCGTCGTCTCGTCCCACACCACCTTTCCGGCTTGTGTTTGAAAACAGGTGCACTGCGTCAAACCCCATTTCCCAGCAACTAAATTAGCATACTCTCTAATCTCCTCACCGTAAGAGTACCGATGCTTGGGTATATAACCTGTCTCTTCCAGATAGGGCAGGTAGGTATGGCTCTCCTTGTCACACATTAGACCGGGGTATTGATTCCAGTACCAGGTGCCACCAAACCCAGCGGCAGGGTCAATGAGACGAATCCCTTTAGGGTCCATCCCTGCCTCGATCATGCGAATTGCAAACTGAATGCCCCCAAGCCCAGCGCCAATGATCAACATCTCACACTGGTTGGTGGGGAACATGTCGTGAAGCGGCTTGACGTTCGCCTCGCCTGCCCAGGGATCCTTGCCAAAGTTCTGGAATTTCTCCGAATTGACTATCTCGATATATTGTGAATTTCCATCATCACGAAGACGTTTCTGTCGCTCTTTCTCATATCGCTCCTTTACGGACGATAGGGGTTCGTTTTGATGTTCGTCATGGCAGTCGCTCGAAGACATGATGCAAGATTGTTGATGTTCTAAAGAATAAAGAATACGTTGAAAGGACATTGAAGTTTCTCGGGGCGTATTCGGGAACTTTGCACTATGAGTATCCCACAAATGTCTCTGAATTGCTGGTCCCCGGGGCCGAACCTTAAACAAGGGTACATCTCACTTTCCAAAATTGGTTTTCAGCCGCTTCGTTTTGACTTGTCAACAATTCTCTCACTAATCACAGGTTAAAACTATGGGCCTAAGCGCGTTAGCTTTTCTGAACATTGGCGAGTATCCGGCACCAAAAAAATGTGGGGGTAGTAGGAAAAAATCTCAAAATTGTGCACCTCCCAGTTATGCGTATGCCAGAGCGGCTCACTACAGATTTACCTGTACGGGTTATAACACGTGGGCAATACAGAGTAAAAACCTAGACTCGCATATTCCTGCCATCTTTCCATGGCTGAGACGCCATTTCCCGAGCGAAGGAATACATTTCAGCGAGCGTTAGCCGCCAGGTGATGCATAGTGATAACTAATGGTTCCATGATGCATCATATTGTGGAGAATATTGCATGCAGCCCGTTATAGAGACGCCGTTGGTAACACCGAACATGCGTTATTTACTGCGCCTGACCCTGCGGGGAACCGTCAGTGAGTCTTCATTTTAATAGCGGCTAGCTCGCTTTTTCTCTTCTTTGACATATTTTCGATTCGACTCTTAGAACATCAGGCATATGACTAAACCCCACCTAGATTTTATCATATATTGCTTGAATGTGACCGCCGGTCGAGATCGTCGGATCGACGTAATCCTTGTCCGCAGCTCCTTCCCCCGCTCCAAACAAGGCAGCCTCCGCCTAAAGAGGCTACAGATTTCTTTCCCACATCAGAAAGGTCACCGGATGATCAGCCTAAGATCTAGCGGCGCCGCGGACCCCTCTTTCTTATAGAATTTTCATACTAAGTGGAGTCTAGCCCGGCTATGACTCCACTGGCGTCATGCGGAAGTTCAGCAGACGGTTCTTCTTTTTCTCTCCCCCTCTTTTGACTCTCCTCATTTTCCGTTCCTCCTGATCTCTATGTTCTTAATATCCTTCATGGATAGTTATCTTTTGTTCTCTGTATCCATATAAAAAGTGCCTTGACGCACTTGAGATCAAAATAAATAAAGATTCAAAAATGTCATCATCCCGGTCACTTTCCCCACCCGAGTCCCCCAATAGCAACCCCTGGGCGTCACATCACTCCCCTGCTCGAGATGAACCTGATGCACCCCTGCCGATCAAATCCCAGTATCGCGAAAATGATGCGCAGTCGCGAGCTCAACATGAGCCTCGACCAATAGACGAAGATGAAGCTATAGCCGCCGAGTCCGCTCGGCCCCGCTTCGCATGGCAGGCAAAACTTCGGACGATTTGGTTAATAAACAAGGGCATGTTCTATGTAGTGCTGTCTCAGGCATTCGGAGCTTCTATGAACGTCGCAGCACAAGTTCTAGAGAATGAATCAGATATGGATCCTTTCCAGGTTAGTATAATCCCTTTATCTAGAAGCTTGATGGGGACCCCGCAGTGGTATCTCCGACGAATGATGGAGTTTCAAAGTTATCTGATCAAACTAACAATGCTATTTATCAGATTCTATTCGCCCGTATGTCCATCACAGTCATAGCCAGCTACGCATACATGTGGTATACCAAAGTACCAGCACCCCTCGGCACTCGCCCTGTCCTCCATCTCCTCTTCGCTCGCGCCATCGGCGGCTTCTTCGGCGTCTATGGAATGTACTACTCAGTACAATATCTTCAACTAAGTGAAGCGACAGTGATCACATTCCTCGCTCCTATCATGGCCTCCTACGCGTGCTCGATCCTAATCCCCGGCGACACCTTCTCATGGCGCCAGCAGGTCGCTTCCATCATATCGCTCGTAGGCGTTGTGTTGATTGCGCGGCCCTTCCGAAATAGATCTCCAACTGATGAAGACGGAAACCCTACATCCGCAGACTCGTATCATCACATCCTTGCAACGGTAGTCGCATTCATCGGCGTCTTCGGTGCTGCTGGCGCTTTCACGTCGATCCGGATGATCGGTCATCGCTCCCATGCCCTTGTCTCGGTTACATGGTTCTCTTTCGTAACAACTGTCATCTCTCTTGTTGCAATGATGCTTCCATGGATCCCATTCCGTCTGCCCAGTACCGCTCTTGAGTGGACGCTTCTGACTATTCTCGGTCTTTGTGGATTCCTGCTACAGTATCTCCTAACTGCGGGTTTGGCTTATGTGCCTCCTCCTGAGATTTCGGCAAGTGGACACGGCTCGCGGGCTACGCAAGGGGTTTATTCACAGCTTATATTTGCTTTGCTCTATGACAGGATTGTATGGGGCGCTACGCTCTCTCCAATGAGCTGGGCTGGCAGTTTGTTGATTCTGGCATGTGCTATTTATGTAGCGATGGTTCAAGAGGAACCGGAATCGCCGAAGTCGGAAGAGGCTGGGTCTCCGATCTTTAAGGATGGCGAGGATGAAGAAGCATGAATGATGTCGCAATGATGGAGATCTACGGGAAGACTTTCAATAATAGACTAATAGATAATTCTTTGAAGACTGCCTAGATATGCCAACGAGAATGATATGAAATACTTTTTAAAGTCCACGCAGGCTCCATAGTTATGTTAGTAGTTCGTAATTATTCCAGAATAGATGATGGCGATCGAAGTTTGGAAAACCGCCAAGAGTACCGTATAATCAATTTATCCTCGCTTGCCTATCTTCTATTAATGAGGCTCCTCGGCCGTTTTCCGATGAACCTGTGTGTTATCCTTTGCGTTTGCCTTTCTTCTTTCCATCAATTCCTGGCGAAATGCTTCTGTGTACTCATCCGGGTCCCATGCCAAGACGCTTTCCTCCATTTCCTCAAGCTTCCTCATGACAAGTTGCTACATTTCCGCCTTTTGGTTTTCATCTAGCAAGTTCAAACGCTCTTTCCATGCTTCGCTGGGGTCATCGGTCTCTGTACGCCCAAAGAACCGCCTGTTAATCTTATGCCAGTAGATCGTATCAAACGCAAAGCTGTGCAAAATTGCATAGACCACCCAAAAGTCTCCGCTCTCCCAGCTCCGTTGCATATGATATGAGAGCCGCTGGTTGGTCTGAGTTTCCATATCTTCACAATGTCTCATTGCTGTAAGGAATGTCTTTAGGCGGCGATCGAATTCCCGGGTCCAGTCCTCGATACCCCTAGACCAGAATTCCGGTTTCTCGATAAGGAGCCACCATGGTGGTGCGTATGAAAACTCCACTGGCGCTGCATATGTAAATTCCCAGTCAACCACGCCGGTAATATACATATCTTCATTGAGAAGAATATTTGCTGGGCGGAAATCATCACACCAGAGTTTAAATGGGTCATTCTCATAGCTTGGTAGAGATAACTTCTTGTCTTTAGCAAGTTTGTGAAACAACTGTCTGGCAATGAACCTTCGACGACAGTCATCTGCAGACTGTACTGCATCATTCCTTTGATTGAGTAAATGTTCAATGCTAAGCTGTGCCAGGGCTTCAATATATGAAGATGCTGTCTTGAACGTAGTATCTGGGGCTGGAAGTTTTGATCGAGGTAGAGTACCCAAACGCACAAGCTCATTCATATTCATAGACAAAGGCCGGCGAATGACTTCCCAGGAAAAATCATCGACTTGGCCAAGGGATCCTATCTGATCTCGACAGAGCTGGGCGAGTGAGAGAATGACGCCCGCTAGACCCTTGTGCACAATCTCTAAATCGGTTGGATTAATGTTCGGATTCAGAGTCACACGTTCCTGAGGCGGACGCCCAGGCAGCTTCAGTACGTTGATCAAATTTTCATGGTGTTCAATGGTTTCCATGATTATAAATGGGCCCAAACCACGGGGGCTTTCCTTCTGGCTCCCGTTGTGAATGACGAAAGGAACTGGAATTGTGGTTTGGTCCTTGATGAGCGTCATGGTAGCGACTTCGTGACACGTCTTTTCTTCTGGGAACATGCTGGCACCTGGTAAAGGAAATCGTATCATAATGGCGGAATGTTCAAGTGTCAAACGGAAAACAACGTTGAAAGCTCCAGGGTCTAATTTCTCGAACTTAACGGCAGCTGAACCACCCGGGCCATACTTGAACAAGAAGGGACCAATTGCCCTGGGGTTGTCTTCTTGTCGAAGATAATGATCACCCCACCTATCGGCGAGTAGATCACTTATTGCCCAGGCAACTTCGTCAAATCGCATTCGTCTTTCCATTGTGGAACAGAAGGTAGAATGTACTACCTGTCCAGCGGGTCGGGGCTGTCTTCTAAGGGGGTTTGTCACGTGTTTACAACAGGCCGAACTATTCACAACCTTGCACGACAATATGAGACGAAAAAAATGAAAGGTCAAATTAGGAAGTTCATGTGAGGATTTTTTGTGTGTGAATAGGTACTAAAGATTCAACACCGCAATCCTGGGCCTGGGGTACTTTAGCTTTGTCGTCTTAGCTAGTCGTTTCTTGTCATCAGAGCCTGGCTCTGTACCCCAACATTAGCTTGGTCTGATATATCACAACATTTTACTCACTGTCCCTTCATAGAAAATAAACGTTCTTAATTGAACAGAAACTTCAAATCTCTGTAAACCACAACAGCGGCAGTCAATCTCATCAAATCGCATTCGTGCCTCATTCTGGGGACGTCTCCACTATCGCATTTAACCGAATTAGACTGCTCTGAAGTTGTGAATGTTCTGTGCCCCGGGTATCGATATCATCTATGAGGTCACGGTGTTGCGAATATAGGAAGTCGAGCTGGCGCATCTGTCCAGATTTCAATGTGATATAATCGATTATTGATCTAAGCCACCTGGACCATACTTGAACATGAAGAGACCAATTGCCTTAGAATTGTCTTCTTACCGGAGATAATGATCTCCCCACCTGTCAACGAAGAGGTCGCAACACATAGATAGCCATTGTCTCTATTTGGAAATGACAGAAACCTCCACTATCAATGAAAGCCTAGCTACACGGATGGAGCCCGGTTGGATAGTACTGAGAACAGTAAGAAATGATCGATGCAGGCAAAATGAGCCTTGCTTTCTGTTTGGCATCACACTGAACATCATAACCAAAAGGATAACCGAAATTTAACGAACAAGATATTTATGAGAACTTTTAGATTTCTAGCCGGATGTCATCGGGTATGATGAACAAAATATTAAGTCCGGCCTTTGAGAGAGCAGATGTGCAGTGTCCACCAGTCCTCTGGTCATGGCTCTGGCACTTTCTTCGCTCATCACCCTGTCTGAAGTGAGGACTTGAACTTGTAACTCATCTTCGATGGTGGTAGACCGAATAAGGACTTGATCCCAGATGTTGATGTTAGCTTTCCACTGCGAGGATATGCACAAAGCACCATCCAGAATAAGATGGGTGGGCTGTTTGCCTCCGTCGAGATGGTTAATCATGACACCAAATTTAGTCTCGTGAGCCCAGTCCGTGCTATTGGCAGCAATTTCTGGGAGATTGAGGTAGCCAAATCGAGACACTTGGACATACTGCTGTTGAAGCGAGTGGCAGAGCTCAAGACCAGTTTGTGTTGAAGACAGACGGGCTCGAAATGGATTGATGTTGATACAAGGACCAATCATTTCCTCCACTCCTGGCACAGAGATGTCGCGCGTGTTCATGACCACGCCAAAAACCACATCATTTACCTGTAGGCGTCTCGATAGAACGACACTAAGAACACATAGTTCGCAAATTGCAAAACCTTTGACTTTTTACCCATCGACAAAGCTTGTTTGTTCGCAATGGCTCTCAACCAAAAGGCACCGTGCTCGATGACAACCCCCTTTGGCTTTCCAGTTGAACCCGAAGAGAATGAGACATAGATAGGATCAGAGGGTCTGATGTTTGGGTTGATGACTTGTTGCTGTATATAGCCTTCTTGGCATAGAGTCGACGGCATTGAAGCAACTATTGTTTGCAACCCTAGATCATCACCTAGTGCTGAATATGATGTCGAGCACACCAGGTATTGGGCCTGCAGATCTTGACATATGCTCTTCATACGCACAAGGGGGCTTGAAGGATCAAGAAATGCATAAGCACCTCCAGCGCGCAACACACCAATAATAGCGACAATCGCCAGTTTGGATTTCTCAAAGCACAATAGCGTCAAGGTCCCCGTGGAAACCCCGCGGTCAACAAGACGTTGACCAAGCTGCGCAGAAAGAAAGTCTAGCTCGCCGTAAGTTAGGATCCCGTCCCAGGAGTCCACGGCGACGTCACCCGGGCTTTGAAGGCATTGTTGCAGAATCGCCTCATGAACACAGATAGATGGCTTGTCGCTCTGGTACAGGCGGATTCCATAGACTGAGCAGATTGAAGTCATAAGGGCTGCAGGGGTCCAAGTCTTCCAAGCTGACGCCCGAACTGTCAACAAGGTGGGACAAGCATGCACTGAAAGTTTCTGCCACACTCTTGGCTAGACCGTTGTCGATAACGGAAGTGCTGTAAGCAAGAGCAATACGTGTTGAGTGCTTTGACTCTTGAATTTCCAAAACTAAGTCCATTTCCTTAGGTTGAATATTAGCAAAACTGATTTGTCTAGTTTCACCGGTGTGGGTTAAATCAACCAACCTTTGCTAGATAGAAGGCGCCCAGCGATTTTGTTTTATCACAGCCGTCCTCGGAGATCATGCTCTCAACCACCATGGTGTTCACTTTGCCATGGTATTCGGTGAGATACTGGGTGCCGTCTGATGGCTGATTCCGCGATCGAGACATTTTATTGGCGCCCTTGCCAGTCGGACTTTGAACGGTATCTCCATCTGAAAAGTTTAAGCTGCACAAGTAAACACTTTTTTCTTTGGCGCCCGTATTGACATATAGAAAGGCAATGTCACCAGAAGCGACGTAGAAGCGCAAGACAACTGCCCACGCTAAATGAATTGACCGTGTCGCATATTGATTGCTCTGGAGAGGCTTCCCATCCAGCTCGAGATGCTGGTATGCTATTTTGCTGCTCCCTGGAGCCCTGTCACCGACGAGGCGCGGGAACATGCAACAGGGTTGCTGGGGCACGTTATCGATCATGCTTATTCCCATTCTCTAGCCTGTGTCAATGGTGACAGAATTCAGATGATTGAACAGCAGCTAATCGCTATAAAAAAAGAGATCTTTCAAGGAAATAAACGATACAGACAAGCTGCTATACGTATGTATTTCGTGTATTTCGTGTATTTCGTCTCTTGATATTGTTTTTCCAATTTCTGTTTACAATTCTTTTTTCGCCGTCTTTTGTGTACCCCAATACTCCACTCCGCAATGCATGATTCCAACCGAGAGTGGAGGAGCCTTCCCTGTTTTTTTCCTTACTTACGTTCTCGCCATTTTCTATTCTTGTTTACCCCTTCCTCTAGCAGAACAATAGAGGAAACTTCCCTGTTACATGTACAGAGTATGCATAAATGGAAAGGTGTCGCGATAAAAACACAAAAGCAAAACACATCCAATAAATGGCATCCACTATGGCGACATATCTGCCAAAAGGAAAGACTGTTCAAAATGTTCCGTACGTACTGCAGGTAAGGAGAAGTATGTAGTGTAATGACGATTCTTGACACGGTACTAAGTGCGCCATAATACACAGGACTCGAGGACTTGGAAAATTCCACAGATAATCATCATATCGCTCTTGCTAAGAATTGGTGGCCCACGGAAGAACTATCTTGATAGAACCCCACCGCCCTGGCACCGTCCAAAGGTGTCCCGTAAATATAAGTAATACTGCAAAATACGCCGATTCCTCGTTCCGGTCCTGACAGCAGTAGTGTACTGTAGTTCCAAGTTTTGCCCCTTGTCGGGATCCATAGATGCTCAAAAATCGATCGTGCATCACGGGTGGCGAGATCGGCAGGATCGCCAAATCTCAGCCCGCCACGGCCCGCCACGGCTCACGGCCCCAGATACAAGCCAAGCTAAGCTAGAGATACATCTTTGGCTATCGAATCATTCAAACACGTTTAGTCGCAGTATGGCAAATACACCCCCACACGACAGAGACGAAAAGCAAGGATTGAATACATCACAAACCGTGAAAATCTTTCAATAATTCCTGGGATAAGTACAGGAACAAGGAGGAAGTGTCTTAGATCCACCCAAAAACCCCGACCGAAAAACTAGTGACCCGGTTTTACAACCATCTATCCATGCTGCCGAATTGGTTGAGGCCTGAACTAAATCGGTGCGCGTTTTTACATTACATGACGCATTTTAAGGTCTTTAAGCATTCAAATTCCATCTTGCGTGTAAAGCTCACTTTCCTTTGAATGACTACTAGGCACAATAGCATCTTTAAGCAATCCAACCATGGCCGATAATTTCTCCTCTATTCCCGTCATTGACTTCTCGCTTTCTACCTCACCTGAGACCAAAACCCCGCTTCCTGTCAGAGCTGAGAGACGCTGCTGTGAAAGTTGGGTTTTTTTCCCTCAAAAACCATACTGTCTCCGATGATGTTCAGCGCGAGCTGCTTCATCATTCGGCCAAATTCTTCGGCCAACCATTAGAGGAAAAGCTCAAAAGCGACATGACAACCAACAAGCATTATTTAGGATACGTTGGCATGAAGGCGGTGGAAAGCGAGGATTCTAGTCCCGAACACCGTGAATTAATCGTGGTATGTTCGTTCATGGTGGTCTTGTGAGCGATGCTGTTCTTGATCGCCGCGTTAACAATCGCCAATCTAGCTGGGGAAAGACCACCCGATTGCAGGGCCAGATGACCCCATCTACTACAATCTCCGTGGTATCAATCCTGTAAGTATCGCATCTACATATTTGATGCTTCCAATGTCTGACGGTCCGCAGTGGCCGAGCGAATCAAAAGTGCCTGGATTTCGTTCGGCGATTGAAAAATACATGGGACAAGTTGAGCGCCTCTCAAATGACTTTAAGATTTTGATGGCTGAGGCTCTGGACATGGAACCAACTGCTTTCTCCCGCCTTTTTGATGAAGCATCCACCAACCGCCTCATGCTAGCTAAATACCCTGAGCCTTCGGCTCCACAGGCTCTTGAAGACCAGACATTCTACGGAATCAACACACACAAGGACAGTAGCTTCTTAACATTTCTTCTACCCGGAACGAGTCATTCTGGCCTTGAAGTGCAAAATCATTCCGGTGTTTGGATACCTGCTTCCCCAAGACCTGGGCATCTGATTGTAAATATTGGCGAGCAGTTAGACGCCTTGTCCAAGGGGGTTTGCAAGGCCACCACGCACCGAGTCAGCCTGAGTGCAAAAACCTATCAAGACAAGGAGGGCAACTCGCTGGGAGACCGTTATTCTTTCCCATACTTCCAGGTTATCGGCTTGGACCAGACTCCGGAGACTGCTAAAGTCGACCTGGCTCCCCACATTATGGACTTGGTCAGGGATAAAAAGGTTCAGTCAGATTCTGCTGCGTACTTCAACACTGTCTTTAAAGATGGGATTGGAAAAGGTGTCTTCTTCACCCGGGCTCTGAAGTATACCAAGGTGACTGAGAAGTTCTACCCCGGTCTATTGGAAGAGTATAACGCTAAAAGGGAAAGCTTAAAATCCCGCTAGTTCATTTTCATGTTCAATGATGACAATTGTTCTGCAGCTTGTTCCCTAATTGTTTGTAACAACCGATTCTATCTGCTTCCAAACACTGTCATGTCAAACTTCATGTTCCAATCTCTTCGCAAATCGCGTTAGTCACCCCTCTGGCAGCATAGATTCGTAACCTACATTTGAAACTAGCAATTCCAGCCTTTAGTGCATTGATGAATATGCCTTGTATCAATTTTCGGGCACCAAGCCTCGTTTTATTTTGTTATACATTGCCACTAAACAAAAGCTCGGGAGTGAGTCGCAAAAATACTATGTCCCATATTTGCCGTTGAAACCTGGCGAAACTTTCCTTCTAACACAAGAAAATTCTCGTCTAGAAAGCTCCAGGACGTCCCGTCCATCTCACGTCCTCCAAGTCAATGACAAAGAGGCGACCACTCAACTCATCCCATAGCATATTGCGATACATGGCATCTTCATGGAAAACTCCGTGCGATCGAAGTACTGCCAGTGCATTATCGCGCTTCTCGTGAAAGAAGACCATGCTTTGATCGTTGACGAAGTGATTACAGACCAGCCTACGATCATCATCTGTGCCATCAAGTCGCGTGGTACCAGTATGCGACGTCAGGCTGAAAGTCACCTAGAAGCACAGGGATGTGCTGTCCCTGCAAGGCCTTAAGAGCGCGAAAGTTGTTTATCTCAGCTTGAAGGTGGTGCTGCTTTATGACGGTCGTCGCCTTTATGACCACAGTGTATCCGTGAGAAAGAAGGGTGGCTTTGATCATGTAGCCTGTCCGACCACGGACGTGCAATTGCTCAAATCCAGCGTCTCGGTCTAGGGAAAGTTGATGATGAAGTTTTGCTGTGAACTCCTCGGGTCCTATGGCGTGGCGATCAGTACCGTGGAGTTTCCAGTTGGGGCATTTCTTATCTAGAGCGCCTTTGTTGACAATTCCGTGGATGCAGGCAATCGTGCAATATGGTCGCGTAGCTTTCTTGTTTGCCGATCAGATAGAGCGTGTAGAGTCAGCTAGTTGAGAACGAGCACGTGAGCGTGTGTTGTGTATTTTCTTATCCTGTAGTTCTTCTTCATTCCAGGGCGAGGGCTGGTAATTCAAAGGATGCCACTCTTTGCGCACAGTTTCGGGCATTTCTTTCAACACGTCGAGATAGTCGAACTCCCAGGTCTTGAGCTTGCGATGTGCCACATCGTGCCAATTTTGAGTCGGAGGATTGATAGTCAGCGCTTGAAGGGTGAAGGCGAGCACCTGGGGATGGCTGTCCGATGGGGGCTCAACTCATCATCCGCCTGTACGTCTTTGTGTGGGATTGACAAGAAATATCGAATCATAGTGGGGTCATTCTCTGGGATACTGAGGAAAATGAAAGCTTCTCCTGTGGAGATGTAGCCGTATCGAAGTCCAGCGTCGATCATGTATGAGAATATTTGCGTGACCACGGCGGCGACAAGGCGGGTGGCATGGAATTCAAAACTATCGCCTTGTTGGTCAACCACATCGTGTGCTAAATCTATCCGATGTAGGCCCGCCACTAATTCAGGGATTGTCAAATTGTGCGCCAATATGAACTCCACAGCATAAAGGGGGGACTCGCTTTTCGTAAGCCTGTAACTGCATGCGGAGTTGGTCATAACGCGGATCTTGTTTCCGTAAAGCAATGTTTCTCTGTATCTGCGCTCTTCGTTGGGATGCGCGCGTGCCGTAAGGGTTCATTTGCTCCTGGCTATCTGCCAACGAGCTGTCGAGTTCGTCTCCAGGATAGTTAAACTTGAATCTACCATTGACCGGAAACTCATCTCGAAGGGTTTCATCGTTTTGCAAAGCATAAATGATAGACTCAACAAAGTGACCCACCACATCTTGTTCAAAGCTTTTGAGAGTAGATACTGAAAAGATCGTGTTCACTGCGCATCTATCACGATAATCAATGTATTCTTCGGTAAAGAAAAGGGGACGCGAGTTGAATTCAGCCGCTTGGTCGATTTTTCCCCCAGATTTGTTCCTGTAGGTGGGGAAATTCAAGCCAAGGCGCAATACGCTTGGGGTAGAGACGCCTCACTGGGTCATAATAGTCTTCGTCTATGAAGGCCGCACTTGCCACGACTCGCATTAGCTGAGACATATAGACATGACAGCGATCAAGAAGGCGAGGCAATGTGCTTTTTGATATGGCTGGTAAATTCCTCTGTTTCTTCACATGGCCGTTTGTTTTCTTCGTCTGACCGGTGTGTTTCCTCACGCAGTAATTGTTTTTTTGTCAATTTGACATTGTGATTTTGCATTTGTCTCCTCCATCGTGTGTTGAAGTAAGGATTCGCATGATTCAATCGATGTTAACGGAGGGAGGAAGCTGGCGCGGGGAATGACACGGTCAGAGAGTGTGGAAGTGAAGCTCTCGCGAGGCGGTAACTCCGATCACAACCCGGTGTCAACTATCCCACATTGAATCATTCCGCCTATAGTATATCCTATACTTACAGCTTAATTACTATGCATATGGATGAATGCCTCCTGCTCGGGCTCTCCGCCTCGTTGTCAATATCATATCTTCATCCGCTTCGTTAGCTGGAATTAGCTCCAGATTAGCTCCATTAATTGTTATTGCTTCATCCGTTCCCTCATGTGTCCTTTGGGATTTCCCTTAGCTTGAGTTCATCAACCGCTTTCTTCACATATATGCATGGGGAGATGGCGGAGAAGAGATAAGATTGCAATGCCTGGACTAGGAGATATCGACAGCGAGGCGGGGAGCCCGAATAGAAGATATTTATCCATATGCATAGAAGAGGGAAGAGGATCTGGAGCACTACTATATCGGTAGCTAGCGGTGGTCTCCGCGTGTCGGAGCAAACGCGCGATGAGAAAACATCCGCAACAGATGCGTGGTGGCCTCATCAACAGTCCTTCCCGGGTATTGACCATACATACTTCATTTCTACCCATGTTTCCTAAACTATAGCATGATGTGTGAAAACTGCTCAGAATATGAAAGATTGGCCTAGAGGCCACGTCGACAACCTATTGCATGATATCATTCTAGGCATCGAGCGTATTTGTCAAGAACGCATTCTCTGTTTGCCCTTCGGGATCTCCAGGGACATCTCTTCACGGCTATTCCCAGCATCCTGATCATCCAAAACTCTAATATGTGTGAACTCTCAAGAAACCGATGCAAAATGATGAATTTAGCGCGTAACGTAGAGAAATTCTAAACTTGGGGAAGGA
>JAOYNU010088255.1:0-49844 GCA_026745395.1 Tympanopsis confertula | reverse complement strand
ACAAGGACATCCTGAACGCTGCCCGTGCCGACCACACCAACGCCGTCCAGTCGCGCATCAACAACGTCAAGGAGATGTCCGGTGTCGTCGAGGTCACCAAGTCTCTCTTCGCTGTTTCCAAGGTACGAATGGAGAGAAACGGGGGAGTGATCTGAGGTATTAGGATGTTGTTCTAACATGCGTGTACAGGAAACCGCTGAGCTCGAGTCCAAGGCCTACGAGCTTGAGCAGCGCACTGCTCTCGCCGCTGAGGCCAAGCAGGTTCTTGACTCTTGGGTCCGCTACGAGGGCCAGGTTAAGCAGCGCCAGCAGCGCGAGCTTGCCGAGTCCATCATCGGCAAGATCCAGAAGGAGCTCGAGAACCCCAAGGTTCTCCAGCAGATCCTCCAGCAGAGCGTTGCCGATGTTGAGCGTAAGTTCATGAAAATAAAAGCACGCGCCGAAAACAAGCTAACGATAACACCTAGGCATCATGACCGCTAAGGCTCAGTAAATGGTTGACAGTGGCTCCGCCAGTCGCCATTGTGTACAAAACTATAGGGGCTATTTGCATGTGCTGAGTTAGAATTGCAATACCATTTTATTGTGTCACTGTATCTTGATTCCGCATTGGATTCTTGGGGTTCTGGGAGCATGATTACACCTTGGTTGTCTTTGTTGAGTTTACCGAGGTGTTTGTGTTGCCGCCCGGACGAGAGTTCCGCTCAGTAGATGAAGATCCCCGGATGAATGTCTCCAGCCATTTAACAATCTGAATTTCTTTTGTTGTGAACACATGATACAGCAACTCCCTGTAAATTCTCTTTGACAAATTAAATTATTTTTGCGATTTAGAAGGACGTTGGTAAACCGTCCAAGCACTGGTTGCTCTGGGCCCGCAGACCGCTCATTCCATGCAGGGTCCAGCCACATGCATCTATAGATCTTAGATTAGATATCATTTGGACTTTTGATCTATGATCGTATTCGCAGCACTACCAACTGCATTTGCCTCTCGCTATGTATTGTTGAGTAATATTTAGCCCCGCGAAACACTCAGCCCTTCACGTAGATTAGCCGCCCTGCCCAGACCCCAATGGAGCCGCGGGTCACACTGCGGCTCAGCCACCACGCTGGGGTGTTTCTATTCTTATGCGCTGAGCTTTGGATAATTTCTTCTGAATATCAGTCACCCCGCGCATGAGGTGTTCCTCATATTCTGGGCTCTCCTTTCGATCTTTCCGACTACTTCAGCTAGCCTCATCTCTGCTTACCCCAGGGCCTCCACCCCCGCAACTTTTAGGCCCTCCACAAAGACACCAAACTCCAACGCAAGCATGCCGTCACTTCGAAACATTCTCCACAAACGCGATGACTTGAACAATGAGGCGACTCAGGAATCGAACACTGTCCCATTCCCTACATCACCACCGCCACCCGAGATCAGGTTCCTACGCACCGACACCTTCAACGAAGAAGAAGTTACACCACCTTCACATCCTGCGCCTTATGACGACGAACACATCAGACCGTCTGCTGATTATTCCCCTCGCCAATCCACCTCCTCCCGCCGAAGCTTCCAGCTGTTCACTCGCTCGCGCTCAGACTCGCAATCCAGCGCTTCTCCATCGCGGCCCCGCCGGCTATCCAACCTCCTCCATATAGACCGTCGTGGAAGTCGGAGCCATTCGCGCGACTCGTCGCAGAATATTCCGGACGATTTACCGCAAATCGAAGATAATCACATTGGTGACAAGCAAGAACGCGAGGCCCAGTGGGAAAAGAGAGCTACTGTGTTAGCGCAACATACTCCGCAGTTCGGCAATTCGCCGCTCTCGTCGCCCCGTTTGTCCGAGGTTGATGTTTCCCTGCCTGGAGGGTTTCAAAAGAGCCATTCCAGAAGTTCGAGCGTAGGAGACCAGCGAGATGATGTACGATGCTTCAAATAAGCGACCTTCCGGAAGCCAGTTGGCTAACATGCTGCTATAGACCAATATCCAAGAGGCGATTCGATTGCATGAATCGGGAGGTAAGCTCTAGACAAGAACCGGAAACATACATTATCTACTTCCAGTATGAACTAACAAACTTATATAGATCTCGAGAGGTCTACGGAAATGTTCGGCCGACTTGCGGATCCAAATGGCATAAATAATCCATTAAGTCAAGTTCTATATGGCCTTGCTCTCAGGTAATATTCACAGCCTTGTCAAGAGTCGGCTATCAGAATACTAATAAAAAATTGCAGACATGGTTGGGGCTGTACCAAGGATGAGTCTCGGGCTGTGACATACCTGTCCGCAGCAGCATCCAACTCAGCCGCGGTTGAGTCGGAGGCACTTCGGGCTGGAATGAAGAAAGGAGGCGCTGCAAAAGGCGAGCTGGTTCTCGCTATTTTTGAATTGGCAAACTGCTTCCGCAATGGTTGGGGTGTCCAGAAAGACCCTGCGGCGGCACGTCAATATTACGAGACTGCTGCTAACTTGGGCGACACCGACGCTATGAATGAAGCAGGCTGGTGCTTTTTGGAGGGGTTTGGTGGAAAGAAGGATAAGGTAAGGCTCAGTTCATCGGGTAAACTTGACTTCGACTGACCCGTTGTCATAGTTTAAAGCAGCAAAATACTATCGTCTCGCGGAAGAGAGTGGAGGTCCAACTGTTGGAATGTCATGGTATGTGCTCTTGAGGTCATTTATCACTGGATGGGACTAACTGATTTCAGGATCTGGAAAGATAAATACAATCCATAATCATGATAGAGCTTGAAGGTTTTGCAAATTTGCGTGAAGATAGTGCCCCAAGATCCCTGTACAGGTTGCGGTTTTGATGTTTACCATTTACGACGAAAGGTTCGGTAATGAATTGATGAGATTGGAACCACTATAATTTTAGGTTACTGAATAATACAAGTGAATATATTTGATTTCATCCATATTAACCAAAACCTTTAAGATGCTCACGCAGAACTTCAAAGGTTCTGTCTGGTTGAAGCACTAATTGCCTAAGCAGTAAATATCTCCGCACTAAGAGTAAGCTAGGCCCTCTATAATTGACGGAATCTCCCGACACATGATATCGGATTAAGAACGATGATACAAATAGAGTAAATCAAATTACGCGAGCACAATGCAACAGGACTACTTTGTGGGGAAGGTTCAGGGGAGAAGCGGGGGATGAAGCTGTCAGGGATGGGGGTGCTTCTGAATGTGGGGTACGGGGTAAAACTTCGGCATAAATTGCCAAATCAGAAGAGTATAAAGCCGTGCAGACGCTTAATCGCGCGTGCCTCACGAACAACTCGGAGATTGTGGTCCTTTTGAGTGGCAGCCCCGCGAAACATTGCAGGTGAGCGGCTTAATGTTTAGCCACTGCATTCCCCAGCTTCAGCCAAGGGAAATTACCCCGGCACAATATAAATGATCGAGACTGAACATCTTTCTACTCCTGGGGCTTTGTCTACAGTGGTCGCTGATAGTAGGAACGTTCGCCTAGCGCTTTTTAACCTCGATGCGGTTCTCCATCTTAGGCCCGGTGGCAGCTCTGTCCTGCGCAAAAGCAGTTGCAGCATCGTCTCTGAGCGATATCTGCACTATTTCATACGCGAAGAATGCCTTGCCATTGGATGCGATTGATGGAGTCACTGTTGATCCGTCGTCAGTCACTACTAGCCTTGTCACTAATTTTACCGCCAGCTCAATTTTCTATCCGACCACAACATTTGACTACTGCAATTTGACATTCGCATACTCACACGACGGTATCGAGGGAGACATTGTGCATGTCCAGTACTGGTTGCCAAACCCATCGAAGTTCAAGAATCGTTATGTATCAACTGGCGGAGGTGGATATGCTATAAACTCCGGGTCCCAATCTATCCCGACCAGCATTATCGTTGACGGGTAAGTTAATCATTTGAAACAACAGAAGAATCCACTAACGAGTTGCAGTGTCGGGGGCTTGACAGACGGAGGATTCGGAAGCTTCGACACGCAGTTCAGCAGCGTGTCTTTGTTGGCAAATGGCACTATCAATTGGCAGGAAACTTACATGTTTGGTATGCTTGAAACTAGGATTGTTCACTTGTTGATAAACTCTAATCTAACATACTTAATGTCGATAGGGTACCAAGCTCACAATGAGCTCGCTACACTGGGAAAGGCCTTGACAAGAAACATTTATAAAGTTTCATCAAGCCAGAAGATCTACTCGTACTACCAAGGATGCTCCGAGGGTGGTCGCGAAGGATGGAGCCAGGTCCAACGATTCCCCGAGCAATTTGATGGCGTAGTAGCAGCAGCTCCAGCATTCCGCTGGGGACAGCAGCAAGTCAACCATCTCACCGGCAATGTTATCGAGCATACCCTTGGATACTACCCTTCTATTTGCGAACTCGAAAAGATCATGAATTTGACAATTGAAAGCTGCGATCCCTTTGATGGGAAGACAGACGGTGTAGTATCGCGATCAGATCTATGCTTAGACAGTCTCAATTGGAGTGAAATCGAGGGCACTTCATATGACTGTCCTGCTTCAGCTGGGTCATCATATGAAGCCTCTACGCCCGCGACCTCAGGTAAGGTGTCTGCCCAAGCAATCGAAGTCGTCAAGAAGTACTGGGATGGCCTTCATGACTCAGATGGCAAATTGGTATATTTCAGCTACCAACCTGGGGCAAGCTTTGATGACCTCGACACTCAATACGACTCGTCAACAAATAGTTGGGAGCTTGACATCAGTGGACTTGGTGGCATATGGGTCGCTCAATTCATTGACTACATCAAAGATGCACAGAACATCAACAGCCTCGACAATGTGACCTATGATACACTCAAAGAATGGATGATCTTCACACAGAAGAAATATGGAGATATCCTCCAGACTACTTACCCAGATCTGAGTGATTTCCAGGCAGCTGGTGGCAAGGTCATCCATGTCCACGGAGAGCAAGACTTTTCCATTCCAACGGCTTCATCAGTGCGGTACTGGGATTCAGTGCGCTCCATCATGTTTCCGGAAAAGTCTTACCGCGAAGGCGCTGCTGCACTCGATGACTTCTACCGTCTCTTCCTGATTCCAGGTGTAGGTCACTGCGCAGTGAACAGCTACCAGCCCAATGCACCCTGGCCACAGACCACCCTTCAGACAGTCATTGAATGGGTGGAAAATGGGGTAGCCCCGAATACCCTTGCAGGATCTGGTGACATCAAGTCCCTTTGCCGATGGCCAAATCGTCCTTTGTGGACTAATAATGGAACCGAGTTTCAGTGTGTCTACGATCAAGACTCGGTAGATAGCTTTACCTACGACCTCAATGCTTACAGACTTCCGGTCTATTGAGTCGTGAATGAAAATTTTAATTGAAGGATGATACCTTTTGAGCGACAAATTCGGTTGGGTAGTCTATACTCCATGATTGATACTAATACTATGGTTAGTAAGAGGAGGACAGTCAGAACGTGTAAAGTTTCGGGCAGATAAGCGTTTCTTGTCTTGGGCGTGACCCTTCTACGAGTTTCAGATTAAGAGACCAGAGCTAGCCGAGGAGAACTATCGTGTTTTCGTGAGAAGTCCTAGAAGCTACTGATATTCACTTATTTCTTTGCCTGGTCAGTGGTGGACTTGAGGCACGGGTACTAGTAATCTAAAACGACTTATACTCTTGAACACTCTGTTGTTTTACTTCTGGATAGATTTTTGCTGACTTTGAAATGACGGAGAAACAGATGATCGTGAGAATTTCACTTTCATAGATCTTGCAGGATGGCCTAGAAAGCAAGGCCGATAATCACTGACAGTCACGTGGATGCCTGGCGGAGAATTCCGCCTGCTTCCGCCAACTATCCACTTGCATCTCTCAGCTATCATGGATACAGCTGTGGAGGAGGGTCATGTTGAACCCAATCAGCGCAAGAGAGCTGCGGTCGCATGCGAGTATTGCCGAAAACGGTACGTAGCATTGGCGACGAGAGGAGATCAGATGTTAATCCTCTGTTAGCAAACGTCGATGCGATGGAAAACGCCCCATTTGCTCACTTTGTCAGCAAGCGAATCGAAGGAGCTGCCATTACGTTGGCCTAGAGGCATTCATTCCTCAAGATGAAAATACACGGGCAGATCGCAATGAGGGAGAACTCAATAGACTTCTCTTCAACCGTATAGATCATCAGAATGCGATTCTCGAGCAGCATACAGCGGCAATCGATATCATGAGATCACAGATTATGGGCCTCATGGGAAATGCAATTTTTCCTAGCCCTGGAGAGATTTTCGACGCACCCACGGCACATAGTGCAACTGCTAGTCCAGAAAATCAGTCTGGCTTTCTATTGCGCGAGTTCACGCTTTCCGATGGCAATGAAATTGTGCCAATGAATATACCTACGGGGCATCTATCTACGACAGAAAGCCTGCTACGGACAGAGAAAGCAAAGAATTTACTTGGTGACTATCCTGTTGATCTATTCCTGCGGACAGAGCGTAAGCGCGGACAGCCAGAGGAGCTCAAGTTGACATACCCATCATCAAGTTCATTGTTTCAGGTATTAGAAAGTCACGAGATCGAAGAGCTAGCGCATGAATATTTTCGAGATATCAACCCCAAAAGCCCTATCATCAACGAAGATCCGTTTTGGGAGCTGTTTGCTTCGGTGAAAGTTAGATCCGAGGATCCAGGGATCAAAGAGGCTCTGGTCTCCGTTATATGTGCCCTTGTCCAAGTTAACCGAAGCTCACCAGATGAGATCAAACATGGGAAATTACCTGGAAAACATATGTTCTTCCCTGCGCTCGGCATACTGATGAGGGAATGGTCAGTCTCGTTCCAGACCAATCTACACTTGTGCCAAGCCCTATTTCTAGCAGCTTCTTGGTATAACAGTGTTTGTCATCCTCTTTCAGCATGGCGGATGATTCATATGGCATCCACGAATTTACAGCACATTCTTCTCGCGTAAGACTTCTGCCCCCCGAGCAATATGTGCCATGTTGCTCACCATAGACCTCTTCAGCGACCAATACGGAGAAGATGGCCCTTGCTAGGGATCTATTAGGCTCAGCTGGGCGATCTTCTTGGCAGAATGGTATGTCGTACCGTCGGACTGAAAACAATATGCTGACCCCCAAAAGCGATATGCTTGCTGAATACCATCTTCCGCGAAGTGGTATCGAATCAATGGTGGAAAGGCTTCTTTATCCAAATGCTGCTACATACTCCGCGGAAGACTATCTCATATGGATTTCCAATTTATCAGCACGCCGATTAATGAATCGTGTTCATTTTACAACCTACACATCAGATGGCAATGGTTTGAGGGAGAATCATTTTGTTGATCAGATATTTGACAAATTCATAGAAGGTTCGAGGGCAGTGGGTGTATTGTTCACCACTTCAGCGGAGCTATACAGCCAACTTCAGCAGTGGTGGAACCTCCTTCCACCTTTCATCAAGCCACAGATTGACGACGTCAACCCTACTGCCCAGGAAGGGATATTACTACTACGGTTCTGGGCCTGTGGAGATATCATTTATCGCCCATTTCTCTACAAAGTGTGCTCAATGGACACCAAATCTACCCTGCTCGATAGTCTGATCGAGCCGGCAATGAAATGTGTCATTCATTGCCGAAAATTCCTTGAAGTTGCAGACTCGGTCACAAAAGTCCCATCAACATTTACAATGATAAATTTGCACTCGTAAGTCTCAGCACATAATCTATATCAACTCACTTGGTCCTTGCAGAATGATAACTGAAGGAGTAATAGAACGCTGGCAGTGATAATCAATCTTACAATCGCATCCTTATCGCCATTTCTCAGATCCTATGTAGCTGATATCGAGAACCTTGAAAGAATGGCCATATCGATCTTGGAGAGGTGGGCGATAAAAGATTCAAGCGTTGAGGTGATGTGGAAAATTGCGATAGCGTTGAGAGATAAACGCAACCTCGTTGGATAGCCACCTTTGTCGAATCAGAAGGCCATGAGTACAAATTAAGAGCAAATTATGAAGCTATCATATAGCATGCGAACCTTTTCATATTGCGACGATCATATATATTTAACACATACACCGACTTGCGCAACAAGATCTCGGGAACTACTTCCCACAAACGCACTGTAAATGCCGCGGTCTACTCGCCAATTCCCTCCGCGGTTGGCACCCTCCTTCCCAGCGACATCAAACCACGCAACAGATTCACAGTCAATGTCAATCGAGACAATTTTGGTCTCTCCAGGCAACAAAAGTACTTTCGCGAATCCAGCGAGCGATCGTGGCGCTCTAGGCAAGTCTCCTATCTCATGGGAGGGGCTTAGGTAAAGCTGTACGACCTCGCTACCAGTTCTCTTCCCAGTGTTCGTGACAGATGCTCGGACAACAGAGTTGGATGATCCATCAGAGGCAATATAGCCACTGATGTTAACCTCAGATATTTCAAAAGAAGTATAAGAAAGCCCATATCCGAATGGCCACAGCGGGTCAATTTTCATCGCATCAAAACATCGGTAGCCAACAAGAACACCTTCGCCATACTCTGCCTCATCAGTTATAGGATTTCCCGGAAACCATTCATGTGATCCATGATCCTCAGCAGCTCGAGGAAACGTAAGAGGAAGCTTTCCGGAGGGATTCACATGCCCCAAAAGCACATCAGCCAAGGCGTTGCCGTTTTCTTGCCCTTGTACCAAGCGTGAACAATTGCACGCACCTTTGAAGCCCATGGCATTGTTATCGCACAAGCAGACTGTGTGACAACAACGGTATTCCGGTTGACTGCCGAAATCTTATCAACGAGCTCGTTCGTTCTCCGTGGGAGGTCGAGCTCAGTGCGATCGCAGCCTTCACGTTCTGTGTCATTGTTATGACCGACCACCATGATGGCAATTTCTGCGTTTCTGGCGGACTCAATGGCGGCTTGAAACATCTTGTCCTCGTCATGACGAATGAGCATTCCCACTTTCACACCAGCGATGCGGTGGAACAATGTGTTGTCGTGTGGCCTCGTTGGAGGTGGTACGGCGATGTTGTCGATGCGGAAATCGTATGATGTGTTTGCCTCGAGCCATCTCGAATTGAGCTTGTCTGGACTGGCTTGTGTGAGAACTTTTGACCGAGCTGACATGACCCCGCTTTTTATTTGTTGATCAATTGACCCATCGGGCGGAATTGCCGCCTGAATCAACCTTGGAAGGACATGTCTCCGAGTCAACTTGCGGCTATCAGCAAGATACACGAAATTCGAGGAACCGAGAAGCTCCACTTTAACTATTCCAAAGCATATATCATTTTTTCAATAACTTGAGTGGCAGCACCTTCCTTCTCGACCTGCTCCCCATCTTCAATTCCGCAATGGACACGATTCAGTATGCCAGCCTAGGCTTTGCCAACATCCTACTTGTGGGAACTGTGTACGCAGCAAGCGCATTGCAAGCTCAGCTACCTCGAATTTTCGATATCAGCAAGAGTGCAAGTTTCGCACCCTTTGGTATTGCTTGCTGCGGTCTTTCTATTGGTGTCGTCCTTTGTACTTCCTTGCTGTACCGAAGCACGGCATGTCATGTTGCTGCGCAAGGTACCTTGCTATATGGCGCAGGATTCGCACTGGCAGGATATTCAATCAGCTACCAAAGCCCAATTATCCTGCTCATGGGCTTCTTCATTGCAGGCATTGGCGTCGGAATTACATACCTCAGAGTTGTAATACTCCTCGGCGGGTTATTTCCTAACCAAGCCCTTGCTAGGAGTGCTATCGGGCCTTTGGGATTCTCTTCTGGAGCAGCAGCTTGCTTTGCATTGGAAAATTATTTGGAATTCAAGAGTTTGGAAGCGTCAGATCTTGGGTCCTATATTATCTTGGGCGGAATCGCCTGCTTGACTATCGGAACCCTCACCTTGGCTCTCGTGAATTCCCCAAGCGCGTCTCACCTGAAGGGCCCTCGCCCAACAGGCTTTGCTCCAGCGCAAAAGTTTTTCTCGGTCTTGTTGTTCTTCAATGCGCTCCCTGGAATGACCCTTTTTTCGGCTATGTACCCAATCCTTGAATCCCACATTGATCATGATTATATGCGTTATCTGCCTTACAGCATATTCGCCCTGGGCCTGGGTGGTATTATTTCTCCCGCTTTGAATGACATGATGGGTGCAAGGAGTACTTTCGCGCTTCTATTGGTTCTACGTGGATTACTGCTTGTCGCCGCAGCGAAATTCAATACAGTGTTGATTCTAGGAGAAGCTGTCGTTGTGATCCTTTTTTCTCACGGCACTGGCTTCAGCCTCCTCCCAGGGTTAGTAAAGGCACAAAGTGGATGTCCAGAAGCATTCCCTCAGAACTATGGAAGGATTTTTGTCTCATGGGGTCTTTCAGGGGTCTCTGGTTGTCTTTTAAACGCCTTGTTTCTATCCTATCCGGATGGCCAAGCTTGGTTGAGCGTTTCTCTTGGGTTATCTATCCTGCCGGTGGGAGCAGTGTACTTTTCAGGTGCAGATTTTTGATCTTCAATCCATTTGAGAAGATACAAAGATCCCGATCTCAAAGATTGAGGTAATACTCCGAAGAGAGATGGAATGGCAATCTTGCCAAATATTGCATTAGGGGCTCCTGGGTCAATCGATCGAAAAGCAAGGGCAAGGGCAGAGAAATCCTCGGTAGAAGAAGTTGAAGAGAGTATAGACGCCTGATAGATCCAATAATAGAATGATTTTCACGTCAGTCTTGTACTGCCTCAACAGTGGGTATAAAGAGCTCGTCGCATTATCATAAGCACTGACCAGCTCGCATCTACTGGGGATGTCATAACATCTATGGATCTACTACTCAGCAGTTGAAGGCGACGTGGGGGTGAGCACGAGAGCACAAAGCGATGACGCAGATTTACCCGATATTTTGCATTGCAACCAAAGCCAAGTCCACTGGTCAGTTTCCAAAGTTATGACCACAAAGCATGGCTGAGCAACCGGGCTTGAACCCTGAAAAGTCTATCTAGGATATGGCCGCAGCAAGGCAATTTTCGTGGTGCACAAGATTCAGCTTTGAACGACAGCCTATTGTTTGTCGGGGTAGTGTTCTCCGTCCGCGAAATGAGACCAAATTCAGGGACGAATACGAGGGTGGATATCTTGGCGTGCGCCACATCCAACACGAGGCGATCACAGGCGCCTCCGACTGATCGAGGGAAGAAATTATAAGTAGTGCCCAGTCGAAATTTCATGATTCAAGGGGTTAGTAAGATTTGAAGGGCTTTCCATATATTAATCCACTCCGAGTATAGGCCGGGGCATAAGGCTGCAGAATCAGCCGGCCTAGTTTACTTACCCGCATACAAGCCCCACGCGGCGCCCACTTCATTTTCCACATTATCGCATATGCTGCCAATAATGTTAATCTATTTTTTCGCATTTTATTTTGCGACCGTGACGGCCGATGACGATTATGCTATTTCAATTGACACGACTGCGACCCTTGCAGGGCCGTTGACAACAACATTCACACCACCTGCATCATGCTTCACAGCAACAACTGAGCTGGGATACGGCGCTGCGGCTTCATTAGTGGAGGGATGCAAAGGACTCTATGGCAACGAGTGTTGTCCTGATGGGTGGAAATTCGACAATTACTTTAGTCCGGGCGTGTGTCCGCAAGGATACATCGCGCTGACATTACCGACGACAAAGCAGAGGGTCGAGACAACGAACATGTGCTGCCCGAAGTGAGTGCTCTCTTGAAATGACCTAGCGATTTCTTTCTTGCTTTTTTTGCCTTCTTTTAATTGGTTGGCTCATGCGTATATTAGAGGCTTTACCGCTATTGGCCAAGCCTTCTGCTCCAAGGCCTTCAATCCAAATTCCTATGAATACTCGACGATAACATACACGGACTCAACAATATCCGTTGAGACAAGCGTCTCTGGAATTACGGCATCGCCTATCGTGATTCGATTCAAGGCCGCGGATTCTACCGCTGTGCCCATCCCGACAGACTCTTTCAAATTGCCGAAGCCCAACTCCTTGGACACAAGAGAAAAAGTCGGCATAGGGATCGGCGTACCGGCTGCAGTCATACTGCTGTGTGGTATTGGATTCTGCATTTTCAGATACCATCGCCGGTCAAGAGCGTCAAAGAAGTCAGAGGTACCTTTGAGCGAGATTCATCTTTCGATGCCTCCAGATCCCGACCTTGAGAGCGATCGAGTGTCGGATCAGGAGCGAGCGGAGCAAGCAGGGCGGACGCGACAGAGAGAAAGGGAAATGGAGAGACAGAGGGAAAGAGAGAGGGAGAGAGATAGGTTGAGAGAGCGATTGGAGGAAGACCGTCGACACGAAAGAGAGAGGGTGAATGAGCTAGACCCTCCACCAGCTTATAGTAGATAGCCGACCAATTTCAACCAAGAGGTTGCATGAATTCAAACACAGAGATAAATGTATTCAGTACGTCACGAAGGGAGCTCTTAGGGGACCCTTGAAGAGCTCATGGATGACCCAGTACTCTACAAGATCGACCCAACCTTATACTACATAAAGCTGTCATCCCACTCTGCCCCACACAAAGCCAACTGGACCAATCAAATTCCATGATCGAGCGTTGTCGGTTGTGGCGCTATAACACAGCGCGATCTTAGTCCGACCACGTGAGCATCGGGCCCACTTAGATCGTTGTTGATGTTCAGGAGTCTCAAAATCCTCGCGGTTTGGGCTTTGCCTTCTATCTGTTCACCTTTCAAGATGCATGACATCTCACGATTTCGGACATCCGAAGTAGTGCCTCTGCTTGAATTTCCCAATGATATTCTTCTGCTGATTTTCGACTTCCTCGAGTATGCTTGTGACATTAGCGCCGCAGCTCAAACCTGTCGACGTCTCTACCTTATCGGCGACGGCTATCTTTACCCTAGGCTGGCTCAACGATGCTCTCCAATGAGTATGAGACGTATGGCTGATACAAGCAACAAATCTGCTTTGCAGAAGTTCGTTTCCACAGGCGTGGATATCGGGAAGTGCTTTTATCGCGACATCGTCAAATACCCAGATCCCGAGTACAACACATCAGCAGGTCTTATGATGCAGTATCCTCCGGGCTCGCTGAACACACTAGCACTTGCCGTTTACGGTCCAGATGTGCTGGCCAAATCGAAATTTAGCCCACATCGATTGGAAGCATTTGCCGCTGTCAACGGCCATCTTGATCTCGTGCACGCTATCGCAAGCGATGGAGATGAGTCGAGGATAACCAACATGTTCCTTGCTGCAGCTGAATCAGATACGCCTGGAGCAGTTCTGACGATGAGATATCTTCTGGATCATTCACTGTCATCAATCGGCAAAGAAGATTTGCTTAGTGGGGTGCAAGATGCAGTTGGTTTTGGTTCTCCAGATAATGCGCAGGCCCTGCTCGACGCTGATTTGAACTTCGATACGCCGTCATCGTCGTGGACACCGATTGAATTTTTTCGAGTCATGACACACTTTGCATTCAAGTGGGGGAAACTCACCAATCTCAAAATTCTCGTTGATAAAGCGTCCGTGCAAATGCCCAACGAACAAATGCCCATCGAAAGGCCATTTTGTCAGATCATGAATAGTGACCCAACGTTGGAATTCGGTCACTATTCGCGCGAGTCAGCCCGTGTCGTCCTTGATTGCCTAGGCCCAAATGCCATGACAAGGGAAAACAATGTTAATTTCAATACAAGACTGCTTTTTTTCGCTGCCCTCTCAGGTGATGCGCCTCTCGTTCAGCGAATAATGCAGATGTTTACCCACAGGGATGATGGCCCGCTTACTGTAATAGACGATGGGGTATCTGGGCTATTCAAAGGCGCTGCTCGAAATGGCGAAAAAGAAATAATCAGTCTATTGCTAGACGAAATAGCCATTGACATTTCAGACCCGGATTATTTGAAAATGGCGCTAATTTCGACCATAAGCGGTGCCATAGAGGGAAATTCATTTCCAATTTTGATGGATGCCTTTCGTCGATTCCGAGAAGAAGAAGAACGACAGCAGCAGCAACACCAACAAGAAACAGAAATTGAGGAGAAGCACGACGAGGAAGCCGAGGAAAATAGGTTCCTTAATGTGGGAAAGGGATTCTTTGATAAGTCATGCTTTAGAAGCACATTGTATGCGCTGTGTTTAGCAAAGGACGCCACAGAAACAATCGTGCGGGCCATACTTGAGCCTTTCATGAAAGATAAGGCTTCAGTAAGCCCATCTGATGAACATTTAGACATGTTCCACACCTGGTTTCGAACCAAGGTAGAAGATAATCGGCATTACTTTCCCCTGAGATCGCTTTTCAGTAATGCCGTATTGCAGGGTAATCGCAACGTTCTCAATTTTATTTTGGAGGCAAACGCCTTCCCAGCGGATGATGAGCGGGCAGATGATGCGAGAGCAAACTCTGTTCTAGGTATTGCTGCAGCTTTGGGACCGAGAAGCCTCGACATCATGGTCCGAAACGGTCAAGTGCTTGATCCTGAGGATCGTATTTGCCGACGGGCTTTTCACGAAGCTGTCTCGGCATTTCAGCCAGACTGCATTGAAAAGTTTATTTCTGCAGGGTTCGATGTCAATTTTCCTCCTGATTTTCAGAAGTTACAAGAGGTAAACGTTCTGTTCAGCGTTCTGCGTGGAATGGAATTGGGATCGCCACTCACCAAGGATCCACACCCCTCGCCGAAGCAAGAGATGAAGATCGTGCAATCCCTTCTGGATCATGGCGCCGACCCCAATAAAGTCACTCTGAGTATGCTCCACCAAAATGGCGAGCGCAGGTTTATCTGTAACACCGCTCTAGATGATGCCCTACGCCTCAATCGGCTTGATGTGGCCAAAGCACTTGTTGCCAAGGGCGCTGATTCCTTGTTTGACCGGTGGCCTGAGGGCCCAGAGATCAATGAGACAGTCAGTCCACTAAATATTGCTATCCAACTTGCCATGCCCGAGTTCATTGAATTATTCCTGCGGCATGTATCTGTGGATGACGAAAGATACCGCAAGTTGATTCGCAATGTACCCAGGCAATTGAGACAATGGAGAGATTACACAAGAAGAAGAATAACCTCTCCAATCAAATTCCGAGAGTTCTTTCGTATGCGGAGATTTGGCCCTGAACCTGAGCCTTTCCGCTACGATATCGAATCCATAAGAGGATGGCTCGATGCCGGTATTGAGACCGAATGGCAAACCATATGGTCTGAAAATGCCTCCCTTCTTGCCAAAGATAAATATGATGGAGATCCGGACTACGAAATTGTGGGGGAGGCAGCAAACTTTAGTGCAGATGAGGATGATCGGCTTTTGGACTATGAGATCAATTCATTCTCCAGACGTTTTAAAGAACGCACTTTGACAGAAGACCAAATTGCTGAGCTGCCCAAGAATCGACTCTGGTGGGATTGCTTTCAAACGCTCAGGGTGCTGGAGAGATCTTACTGTCGGTACGTTTATCCAGTGCGAGACCATGAAGGCAAGTGTATGGCACTGTGAAATTTGGTGGTACGAAGGTGAATTGCTAGCATACAGACTTTGTCAATATTAGTAAGAATCAGTCCTAATATCACCGATTTTACCAACCGAAACAAGACATTGGTAGATTGGGAACCACGTTGTCTACGATCAAAAGCTTCGTGTATTCGCGTGTTTGGATATGAGAATTGTTTGAATGTGTTCGGCTTATAGTTTACACAGCTGTAGTGATGTTGGATCAACAAATTGGCTGCTCAGAGGCAACAGTCAGATTTTGATGTCATTCGACTGTGGAAAGCTAGTTTCGCCTAATATCGTCGCGTTAATTACATCGAGGGCCAAGGAGCTCTGGAATGTCGGCATCGGTACTTAGAGGGACCGATCCCTTGCGCCTTGTACAGACCCACGTGTCTCAGGTTTCGAAGCATTCAGTTGCGCCTCGCTACCCCAAAGTACCCTCCGCGCTTACAATAAATTAGGATATCTTATAAGGTCATACCATGATAGGTTCTGGCGAGCCCTGAAATGATGGGATATCATGATAGTTTAGCCAACGCAGTAATGGCTGGTTCTAAAGTTGGTGTTCATAGTTGAAACGTGGAGTTTACCGAATGAACCGTAGATGCCGATCCAATCAAAATGCGCTTTATCAACTACTTTAAACTTTCCGAACTTATGCTGAAACAAGGCTTTTCTCCAACGGGTAAAGCTGCGGCTGCCCCGGCCTAGGACTTTAATTTGGGGGCCTCTCGGGGTCCGCGATGGAAACCAGACAATGACATTCTTGGCTCAATTTTGCTGAACATAAAAGCCAGTCACCTATGTAACACAAAAACCCGAGAATCTAAACAGAGTGTTTGGGTTCAATTCAATTCAGCCATGCGTTATTCTACCTTTGCAATTTGTCTCGCGCAGGCCGCGACTTTGATCGCCCCAGTAAACGCCAAGCAGGTCTTCGCGCACTACATGGTAAGCTATTTCTCCCAGAAATTCTAAGGCTTGCGAATAATGTGTCCACAAGGTTGGCGGACTGGATTCGAGTACCGACCATGCCTCGACAGATATCAAGCAGGCTAAGGCGATGGGCCTGGATGCCTTCGCCTTGAATGTCGGAGCCCCAACCGCAGACTGGGCGCAAGATGCTGTAAAGCAGCTTTTCGATGCAGCCGGCGATGCAGGCTTCAAGCTGTTCTTCAGCTTCGATCTTTCCGCTTGGAGTACTATGCAAGACCACATCGATTTGTTTGATAAGTATTCAAGCAACGACGCCTACCTTACATACGGCTCGGACAGTTCGCCATTGGTATCCTCTTTCGCGGGCTACGAGCAAATCAATCACTGGACAAACTTCAAGAATGGCAACAAGGTCTCCCTGATTCCTAATCTGGATGACAAGAACATTGATCAGTATTACAACGATCCCTCGAGCTACCTTTCTGAATATCTTGACATCGTCGATGGTTTCTTCAGCTGGGAATCTGCTTGGCCATCTGGAAGCGATACTGTGACCAACCTGAGCTCGACCTGGGATTCAAACGTCCAGGGCTTTGCCCACGACTCAAGCAAAGCGTACATGATGGGTAGGTTTACCTTTGGTACCTTGTACATACAGTTCTGACCAGTTTAGGACTTTCCGCTTTGCAATTCAAGGAATGCTGTGGTGGTAACTACTACCGCATTGGCGAGGCCAATCTCCCAGAACGAATGGCCCAGATTCTTGACATCGGTCCTGATCTTGCCGAAGTCATCACCTGGGTAAGTCTTAATAAATCCAGTAGTAAAGGAATTGATAGGCAGCTGCTAACGAATATTAGAACGACGGTGGCGAAAGCCATTACATCGCCAACCTCTGGGACGAAGCCTACGCCTCATCATCCGATACCCTGAAATACGCAAACATGGACTCATTCGGCCACGAGGCCTGGCAACCACTCATCACATCTTTCATCGACGCCTTTAAAGCGGGATCGTCGGCCTCTGACATGGCTCCACCCAGCGACAGCCCGATCGGCGCCTTCTGGTACCACCCCACCCTCAAGAACTGCGATGGGCTCGGCAGTATTAGCCATATTGGATCTGCCCAGAGCGCATTGAACTACGCTGTTGTTCTCCCGGCTGATAGCGAGGGGGTGTCTATCCGGGTCACCAGCGGTGACAGCCAACTTAGCGAGACGAACCTTAAGCCAGGTCTCAACTTTGCTTCCGTTGATGGGCAAAACACTGGAGAGCAGAAGGTTGAGCTTGTGGCGAACGGAGAGACTTTCATGTCTGCTAAGAGCCCTAGTAATGTTCCCTCGGATGTTGAGGCATGTAACTTTAACTTTGTTGTCGTTGGGCTCGAGTAGATTCGACGTTGATTGAACATGGCCGGGGAATTGCTACAAATGATCGGTCAAATCGCGGCTGGGGAAGGTTTTAGCAATTAAATCAAGTTTTACCGATTAGATTTCTTAATCTACCACTTACCAATGCATCAGCCCTACGAAATGTGGAGCATACCTAACGAGCGTATGAAGTTGGTTCTTGAATAAAAGTAGACGAGTGACACAGTGAAGTTGAGAAAATAAAGAGGATCCATAAGCCCCATTGTTCCAGAATTATGTACCTGCAGCCCTAGATACATCGCAAATAAAAAATCCCATGCAAGCAAAATCCATTATCCATCACGCAATGCATCGAAGCCCAAGCCTGTTTATCCCATCTTAAATTTTACGTATCAAAACAATCCGAATCACTCAACCGGAGAGATTAGCGCCGAGTCTCTTTTTAGGCTTAAGCCCACTTGCCCAGCAAAGCCATGATTCCGGCACCGAGAAGTACGGAAATGATCATGAAGGTCAGGCGCTTGTCGTCCTGGGTGCGGTGGGGGTCGAAAAGGAAGTCCCGAGCAAGAAGCTCAACAAGACCGGTGTAGATCAGGATACCGGCGGAGATGGCATCCAAGACGCCGGAGACGACGTTCGCGGTGAATGAGCCGGAGTTGTAGGTTGTGCGGACACCGAGACCGATTGCGATGGCGATGGGAGTTGTCAATCCATAGGCGGCACAGAGTGCCCAGGGCAGCCAGCTACCCTTCTTGAATGGAATGGCAGACATACGGGCACCGATACCGAGACCTTCGAAAGATTGGTGGAAGACTAGGACGGGGTAGAGAGTTGCGAACTCTTCGCCGACAACACCGAGGTTCAGACCGATGATGACGGAGTGGAAGATAACACCGAATTCCAGAATAAGGAACGCAGCAATCTGCTGTTGGAATGAGCGCTCAACCAGAGTCTCGGACTCGGAGTTTCCGTCCTCCATCTCGCGCATGTTCTTGTCCTCGGCCTTGATAGAACGCGGGCGCGAGTTGGTGCGGTGGACGTGTGTATCGCCCTCAACACCGCTGGTCATAGTAGTCTCGGGGTCATCACGGCAAAGTCCAAACTTCTTCTCGACATAGCGCTCAGCGCCGAAGTCCATAAGGAAAACAATCATCAAAGAAGTAAGAACAATAGCAGGGCACCAAGCGTAATCACCCCAGTGGCCGGTCATACCGACACAGCTCTGGCCACCGATTTCGCCATAAGCGGGATCCAGAAGATGGATGAACGCAGTAGCAACAATCACACCCGCGCCGAAGTACTTAGCGAACAGGTAGACATAGATCGGGATGCGAAGAGAAGGAACGCGCTTCGCGACGACGGGGAAGAAAGTAGCGATGGAAGAGACGATTCCGATGACGAAGATGGCGGAGATACGGGCGCCCATGCGACCGTCGTAGTCATTTTCGCCCGCGTTAAGGTAGCAGACGATCTCGGCTGGGTCGGCCGTCGTCAAGTCGACGCTTGTCGGGTCGAAAGACATGGTGCTTATTCGGGCTGGGACCAGGGTTTCGAGATGGGTGCTTTATGGAGCCCGGAATATTAAAGAGGGGGTTGAGAAAGAAAGATGGAATGAATGAGCACGGCCGACTACAAATGGCAGGATTTGCATTGACAATTTATAAATGGAGGTACGAAAGAAAATTTGACAGACAATGCTCGGAGTCTCCGTCGTCGTGAGTACCTTGGGAGATGGGCGACCTTGGATGGTTACTTTTGGCCCCGCTTGGAGGGCCTAGTCGTGTTAGAGCATCTTATAAAGACTGGGCGTTTAGAAATACCGCAATAACAACAGAGATATCCTCGAATAGGCGTTTCTGTTGTGGTTCTTTTCCTAACGCTTGAGTCGAATTAGGGTTGCGCTCCCGCGGTATGCGCAACATGGCCCATAGGCCGTGTCGCGTGGTGATGACATGCCTGTCATTTCTCGGAAAAGGACGCTGGAGAGCGGATAGATCGTGGCCAGGCTTCCAAGATTTGAAGACTGCCTTTCGTGAGTGGGCCATTGGCTGTGGGTTGATTGGGTATGGTGGGAGGTGAGTTGCTCCCAAGGTCCTTCGGCTAAATCACCTACGGGGGCGCCCAGCGTGACGGCGGGTTCAAACGAGGAGATATTACTTAGACAGGTTAAACAAGAGGATATCGCACGTATTTGCTGTAGGATCCGCTCACAGTGTGTCAAATGAGTGGGTTTGATCAATCAGACGCAAGGCATCAAGTCGCTGTGCTGCCGGAATAGAGCCGAAGGCGTTTAAGTTCCACATTGGAGGAACGCATCTTAAGATTTCGGGGAAATAATGGAGAATTGTTCAAAGAGGCATCAAAGAAGTTATCGTTATTGTCATATCGCATGTCCAGAATTCATTGCTCAACTGCAGGTTCGTATCGTTCATAAGTCGTTCAGGGCGTCGCCGCCGGTCCACAAGGGTTTAGTCATTAACTCGCTGAAATCATGAAAACACAATCATAAAGAAACAAATTCAACCGAGCCGTGGGCGACAAACAAAAGAAATCGTTCAATCCGAAAACCACAGCCCCTGCCCGAATGCTCGTCCCAATCCTCCACTGGCGCTAGATAGACAAATAAAATTAAAAAGACAAAGTCAGACACTGCTCCCAAACTGGCTCTTGGGAGCTGTTGCGTATGTCGTTCTGTAGTCAAATTCCATGTCCCATGGTCTGTACATCGTATGCCCTTATTCCCCATCCGTATGATATGAAAACACCACACCTTCCCACGCTGAAAACAAAAAAAACATCGCTGAAAACAATCGCTAACACAGCACACGCTAAACATCCGAGAATATTCATATGTGATCATAAAAAAAGAAAAGAAAATCATGATGGGCATGACAAATGAAAATAAAGGAAAAAAAGATGCCCATCGGAACACGAGGAGTGGAGTTGCCTTGGTCTAGGCATTTTGACTCGCCCCAAACTAGCCCCATTTTGATAGAAGAGAAGACGAATGAGAAGAAAGAACCAGCCAGCAGAGGAGCACTAGAGTTGGACCCTTAAGTTTGGAAGCCCATCTCCTGCTTTACAGGCGGGGCATACTCTTGGACCATGCGACGGAAGTCTTGGATGACTTTGGGAGGAACACGATCCCACATCAGCGATCGCGAATACACATCGGAAGTCGACGTATCATGCATGCGATTGCTGCGCATCTGCGCTAGTGCTTGTTGCATCGCCGAAGGCTCGGGCTGCTTAAATCCCGCGCCGTCGTCCTGGAAGGTGGTCAGGGAGTTGTACTGATCCACGTTCATGGCGAACACCTGAGCGCGCTCTTGCTCCTCTGTTGGCATGACTAGTGTGTCGTGCAGCTCATCTAGCGTCGAGGACCCTGTGGGTGGAGCCATCTGTTGCATTCCCATCCCTGCCATGGGGCTGGGGCCAGGTGCGGTGGCGGCAGATGCGGTTGCAGTCACGGCGTTGTTGCCTTGCTGGGCAACGTCAGATGGGGACGAAGCAAGCACAGCTTTCAAAACATTGGCAGACTCTGCGCGGTATTCTTCCGACAGCTGCGGGAGAGAGTGGCCGGGCAGAGAGTTGCTGTTGTTGGAAGCGATGAAAGCACCGAAGAGGAGACACATATAGAAGGCGTTCCAGCTGAATGGATATTCGCTTTTTGAGCCGTTCGACTTCTCGGCTGGTCGCTCGACCTGAGTCAGAGCGTGTGACTGAGGCATCTGAGTGGTGCTTGGCATCTGTTCCTGCATGGATAAGCCATGTGGCATAGAGAACTCGTCCCAGACTTGGTTGTCCATGGATAGGTTCTCGAAACCAGTGAACTCGCTTGGGTGGCTCTCTGCCATTGACGGCTTGATGCCCCGCTCGAACTTCTCGACTGTCTCCATCAATATGTTGTTCTTCTTGCGCAGCTCTGTGGTTTCCACAGTGTGTGCGCGGATAATCTCGTCCTTCTCCATATGCAGGTTTTCGACATAACTGGAAATATGCTGCTGTCGGTTCATCAACTCGCCTTGCTCGCGTAACAAATCGGTTTCCCGTCTCCGCAGGGTCGCCACCATGTCCTCAAGCTGACTGATAGTGTGAGCATATGACTTTTTCTCCTCCTCCAACTTTTCTGTGTGCATCTTTTTGCGCTGGCGAGAGTCAAGGCTATGTATGTCAGTATGATAGCGGTGAAAGATCATGCAACAATGACTTACGCTGCTTGTCGGTTCCGCAGTAAACGCTTCTGCTGCTTCAACTCCTTGACCTCATCCTCGTTGGTTGACTGACTGATGAGCTGATCGATATTGGCCAAGTTGCGTTCTTGGGGGATATCAAAGCGCGCATTCTTCTTTCGCACACCATCACGGCGAAGCGCCATGGGAGAGTCGTTCCGGAACAGACTCTTTGGCGGCGGTGCATCAGGAAGGTCCATAGGCGCCGGGGCCCAGCCCTGGCTTGACTGTGGAGACATCGCGACACTGCCAGACGGGAAACCCATTCCACCACGATAGGAAACAGGGCCCATTGGAATCGCGCCGCCAACTGGACCTACTGCGCCGCCTGAGAAAGGCGCAGAGGATGAGGCCTCGGCTTCTGATGGGTACTGATCATAGGCGGTTGGAGTGCATGAGCCGGAAGCAGTGCGCGAAATGTTCCACGACTGCTGGCCATAGGAAGCACCGTCGACGGGCATGAAGGAAGAAGTCGAAGAATCTAATACCGAGTGGCCCATGTGTGAATTTTGACGAGACTGGTCCGAGTTTGTGGAGTAAGTGGACCAGACAGAGCCCCGATGCGAAAAAGCTGCATTGTCGTATGAGGGCCGCCTTGGGTCGGAAATGCCGGGCGAGTTGGGGTCCAGAATGGTCTCGTCTAGTACCTTCATTTCTTCTTCCTCTGATGGCACTTCTAATGATGAGGGCGCTTGATAGTAGTCAAAATGGGAATATCGTGCCATCGCAGACAGGCGGTGTGTGGGAGGAGGGGTGAAGTGGGGCGTGGGATATCAGAATCAAAGAAAGAAAAGATGCGGAAGAAAAGAAGAAGATATGGCGATTCAAGGAGACGATAAGATCCTGAGATCGGGAGGAGGTCAGATGCAGAGGGGAAGGCGCCGGCTATTGTAGCGGGCGCAGTGACACCGTTTAACATGAGGGAGTTGAACGTGGGAAGAGGCCAAGGCGTACTGGGTACATGGAGTGTACCTGCGGTGGAGGGTATCCAGTACCTGGCAGCCCCTCCGATCTGCGTATATCGAGAAGTACAGGGTACCCCCCGGCGGTCTGCGCGGGTGTGGTCGGGGCCACCGACTGCCTATTGGCTGCTCTGCTCCTCTTGGGCAGACCTGCAGCCTTTCTTTTTCTCTTTTTCCATTTCCCATTTCTCTCTTGGTCTCGCTTGGGCATTCTAGATCACAGGTGGGGAGATCGACTTGGGCCCAACAAAACAAATCTCCCTCTGGCCTACCGAAAGACAAGAACACCTCCCCTACAAACTGCAAACTGCATCTCCATCACAGAAGCCTCAGTATTGGGCTTATCGATGTCGATGATGTACTGGCTGAATCCCCTCATGGTCCGTGCTACCCGGCACAACATGCGCGCATCGCCAATCATTCTAGACCCGGTGTGACGACTGCTCTAGAAGAGGGAGGATCTTCCGTTTCATCCTTTCTATACAACAGACTCCGTAAATCATGGGTATCAACGGGTCCGGCCCGCGGCTCCACTGCATCCCATGGTTCATACCATGCGTATCATCGCTACCAGATGCGCGCGCATGCAGTGAATATCCTCATTATTACCCCTCCGTACTCCGTAGAGGATCCATGGATCTATACCGACTACTCATTCACTGTAGTCTGCTATGATAGCTCCTATAGTGCGACCTCGGAAAGCAGGGCGGATGCATGTGCACGGATGTCCTGCACTGTCACTCGTCCCCTCCATATGACGCCCTTGAACTCCGGGACTCAACCTTCCCTTGTGACCGTCTACTCAAGGTCACCCTCGACTGTGATGCCATCGGCCCTCCTCTCGGAACCGCTTTCTACCTAACCATGACAGGGCGGTTCCTCGCCAAATCCAAACATAGGCAGTCGTTTATTTTTAAGTCACCCCCCAGCACCGCGCTCTGATTCGTTTCCGATCCAAATACTAACTTTCGCTCTCTTTGCTCTGGGATCGGCTTGCATGGCCCCTCCCACCCAATCCTGCCTCCCCGCCGTATTACCGCCCATCCATCCAGCGAGGGCGCCTGTTCCTGTCTCCTGACGTGCCCGTTCGTAAGCATTAAGCTCCTCGTCTCAGCCTTCCTGAGTCGCTTTGCAAAAGGCCCTGGTAATCTCCGTGATAGGTCCTCTGACGTCGGCGATCCCGTGAGACGCCTGGTGAAATGTAGCGGTGAAAGGCCGTCCCTCGTCCAATAAGCGAGACGCCTTTCACGAGCCTTACTAAGGTACACACTAATATCAAGAGATACTTAGCAGATACCCCTAGGACAACCCAACAGAGTCTAGATCAAGCTGAATGACGACTCCATCCATGTCGGAACCTGCCCTGAAAAGGATTTGACAGGATCGTTCGCGAAGTTAAAAACATCCAGCAAATAGAAAAGAACGATCACTTCTACGCCCAAACGATGAAATCATGCCTGACTAGGATTAAGTTCATAACAGGCCACGAACAGCCCATGAAAGCCTCTCTAGAGCCCAGGATCGACTAGCTCCCCACGCTGTGGAATGGCAGCTCTCAGCTCCACCGTAGACGAACCGCTGGACCCGACTACTTTGCGGGTCTCTCGTCGTTGCCCAACGGCTCTGAAACGCTCTCCAGGCCCTCGTACCCCGTAGCCTCACTTTGGTCCGTGTCGGGGGGTCCTTGCCTGATCTTTGTTCTGCATGCCGAGGAGCATTGGGCACATGGTGGGAGTCCCGGAATGGGGATTGGATGCAGGTGTACGGGGGTCGGCGGGAGTTTTCCTATTCGAGGGTGCGGTTTCCACCTTCTACTCTCTAGTCTGTGGGCTCTGGTTCTAGTCTGTGGACTGTTTTGTCGGTCTGTATTAGGCGGGAGATAGTATCATGCTGGCATCCTTTGAGTTGACCTTTCATATGATGATGGGTCTGATTGTTAAGCTTAGTTTAATGGTCTGGCCGTAGTTGATAATGAGTCATAGTTGTGAGTTTCGTAGGGGCTTTGGGTATAGTTTGGAGTGGACGGTTTGAGAGCTGGAATGAGTCAACTTATTTTCTACAATTAGAAGTCCGGCATAGATCGAATGAAGACCTTAAGTTATGAGCATGTCAATTCGGCATAGATATTGAGATTTGTCCCATTAATTGACCACCAGATGATAGATGTTCTATAACTGAACATAAGCTCATGAGAAATGAGTCATATCTCCAGTCGTTTTTGTTCCATAGATCATACTCTTGGAATCATGCGAAGGGCTTTACTTCTGACTACTAAGAATTAATATGATGACAACTCATCGATGGAGTACTAGAAATGAAAAGAAAGCAACTTGTATGCCAGATATTTAAACCTTTTCGCTTGTAATTGAAGTCAACAATTGATGGCATGACATTCGTCATTTCTGTACAATAGTTGATTTGATGCTCGTCAGGAGATCGAGAATTTGTATCCAAGACAAGAGATCAATTTTAAAAAGTCGTGTACATGGCTCCTATAGTTTTGGGCAAGCTGATTGCTCTTGAGACCTGGGCTGAATAGCATTCCCCTTCCTAAGGTCGTTGTGATGAAGGATCGCAGCTGTATGTGACTCATCCTCCCAGTTCCTGTCTGACTGAGCCGGCCACCATCCATCCCTACAGAGAAAACACGATTCACGGGTGCTTCCAAAGTTCTATTCGAGAATAACTAAATATATATAGAGAAGGCAGGGACCGAATAGCGACTGTTCACTTCGTCCGAGCAGAAAGGCTTGAAGTTACAAGGAATGAGTCAACTAGAATTCTTCTTCCATTTATTGATTATCGACATTCAATAGGGTATTCAAGTGCCACGCAAAATCACAACTATGCATGAAGAAGCAATAAACAATATGCCCATGCCAGGGGTATTTACGAGTGTCAACGAAGCAGAAATTTAACCAAATGAGGGAGCGTATCCTAGAACGGGACGAAGTCCTGCTGTTGCGACAACTCGCCACTATCGACTCCCTCGAGGATCTCCTCGGAGTCTTCGAACTCATCCGAGTCAACATCATCGTCGTCGATAGCGTCGAACTCTTCCTCCTCACTAGATTGGTCAGACTCATCTTCGCGTTCCGCCTTGTTCGCCGCGGCGGCAGCCGCTTTGCGGATTTGGCCGGCGCGGTCCACGTGGGGGAGTTGGCAACGCTTTTTGTTGCAAACGCCTTCATTTGCGTAATCTGGGCATTCATGGACATGTCTTTCTTCGCACTCCTCGCCCTTTTCACAGTAGCCAAGGGTCGCGAAGGCCCGACAGACGGGGGCACCGGGAGTGACGCGTACATGTGCGTAGCGACACTCCGGGTTCGAGCATCGCTCTCTAAGGAAATGCATACAAGTGGGGGAGCGGTGGGCGGAGGGCTCATGGGAAAGATCACAGCTATTACCTGCGTTGCATTGGCCGGTCTGAAGGAAATCCTTGCAGATTGCAACTTTGCTTGGGTCATGAGTGTAGAGACACGAGGGTCCTTTGTAGCATGTACCTGGGATGTGTCAGAGTGTATTTCGAAGGGGGTGCCGGAGGGGTTGAGTCCGTCGGAAACACGATACCGGTCGTTGAGAATCTTTTGCAAGGCTCGTCCCGCTTTTTGACGACGGCTGGTCTGGAGTAGGTGTTTGAAGATTAGTGTGCTTGTTCGGTGAGAGTGAAAGTGAAACATGACGTACTTCTTCGAGGTGACGACGCCGAGACGAAGTAAATTTCCGTTCTTGCTTCGAATGAAATTGACGCCTGCGACTATGGCTTTTTTCGGTGTAGCGTTCGCGGTTGTGGGATCATCTAGGGCCTGTGAGCAAGTTCTGAGCGGCGTTTGGGTTACCGGAAGGGCCGTACTGGAAATTCGAACGAGTTTGCTGCCGCCACGCGTGATCTTGAAAGGAATGTCGTTGACAATGATCTGCTGCGCAGAGGTAGACACAGACGGGCCACCTGTAGCACCCTGTGCGTAACGAAGAACCTTGCCTTGCTCACGCTCGGCGCGCTCTTTCGCTTTGAGCTTACGAGTTTCCTCCATCGCCCTTGCTCGGTCTTGTGCTTTCTTGTCGTAGACAGATGTGTTGATCAGCTGCATATGGCGGTCACGCTTAGCAACCCATCCGTTGGATGTTGTTGCGGGACGCGACGCGCCATCGGCCTCGCTTGGCGTAGGAGACGCGTTGTCGCTATTGTTAGCCCCGCCGTTGTTCAGTACCAAAGTGCGATGACGGTGAGGAGCTCCTCGACGACCTCGCCCGCGGCCGTACGGCGCCCAGCCAGAGTGATTGGACGCGTGCCGAGCTACATAGGGCGAATAGTGAGAAGATGCACTTTGAGGCTGTGATGAACTCGTTTTGTGCCGATTTATTTGACCTAAACTTGTGAGTACATTTCGCAACAGCAACAAATCGACAGGCTTACCAGCAAGTCGGCCGATCCGAGCTAACAGCTCGTCGTTTTCTGACATGATGGTTTTGGGACTGTCGTGGTTAGTGAGACGGGAGAAGATTTGCAAAATCTCAGAAAGGTGCACCGGGCTAAAGAGGCTGGAATGAAAGGTGAAAAAGCTACACTTGTGAAGGAAGTGACGGTGGACTCGCCGCGCAAGTGAACAAACGATGGTGGCGCGGGATCTGTCACGTGACTACACGATCGGCGCGTAGTTACTTTCGAGAATCTACCAAGAGGATCGACCACTACGAGTACAGTAAACATACGTCAAAAGTTGTTGTTTTTTTATTAATTGCAAATATTGTTACAGTTTTGTATTGCGCCTGATATCACGCATCATGAAAATGAGAGATTTTGATCTCAAATGTAAAACAATGGTCGCCCCTAGGCATTTTCAAATTGAACGTCGTCATGATCCGTGCCCATCCCTGATGCAGTTGGGTCCTCGTCAGACCCCTCGTCGTAGTTATCGCCCCCTGGTGCAAGTTCAGCCTTGACATCGCCGAATGACATCGAATTGTAATTCGTATGCTGTGCTTCAGGCTTCAGTTCCCATGTCATGGCGAAATCTCCAGACTTGACCAAGTGAGCAACCATTTCCAGAGTTTGTTTAAGATAGGCTTCGGGCTGCTCAAGTTCTTTCTTAAGCGCTTTGAATGGCCAGTATTTGTAGTGCCGGAAGCATTCGAAGATCTTGTCGAGAAGCTCGTTTTGTGGCATACGAATAGACTTGTTCTCCTGCGGCTTGGCTCTGGAGGCTGCTGTCGTTTGCTATAAAAAGAGTTAATGAAATACCACTTCACAAAGACAAGTAGACATACCACAAAGGAGTTCTTGGCTGTGACGGGCAGACCGCCCCGGTTTTGAAGAAGTTTGCCGGGAACCTTATCAATGAATTTGGTCTCCTTTCTTGGCTTGAGAGCATCTAATGCCTTCTGCTCCGAGATCCGTCGGAATTCGTCATTTTCAACAGGTAAACAGTTGAACTCTTCGCTCACTTGCCCCAGAAGAGCAGTTTGTTCTGAGAAACATCAGTGGCTGACAGCTCAAGTAGAACAGTAATAGACTTACTGGGAACAGTCTTCCGGACATATGGCTCCCACTTCTTGCCTTGCTCTCTCCTCCGCGCATCGCGCTTCATGGCCTCGTACAAAGCTGATCGTGTCTCGCCAAACACAGCCATGCGATTCTCCGCTCCCGGCACATCCTTTTCGATGAACAAGTATGTATTTTGAGTCATGTGAGAGGCATTTTCGGTGAGAAGTGTTTGTTGTTGTAAGGTATAGTCTTTTGGGATGTCGTGGTTATCGGGGCGTTCGTGAAGTCGCAAGCTGACCTGTAGACCAAAGACTTGTAAGAAATATGATTCAAAGAACTGTAGATAAATACGGTTTGTCGTGTACCCTCTTCAAATCACCAGGCTCTCCCTCTATCCTCATTGTTCCGATCTCAATCTCCTCGTCGTCGTCGATTTGCGACCAATGCTCCCATAGCGATCGCGGAAGCCGTGAAAGCCATACATTGCTGTTGGCAGCCGTGAAGTCGAGATCTCCAGCGTCTTCGTATATGTCTTCGTCGTCGATGTCGGCCAGTATCGTGTCCTTGTTGTCTGGGTCTGGCTTGATGTACATCGAATCCGGGTCTGGCTTCACCTGGGCCATGGCGAATATGGGAGGCTGAAGCGCCCAGAGATCAGTCGGCGAAGGGAGAGGTCTTTGCGGCTAAGGTTCTCAGGCAGATCAATTGCGAGGAGAGGAGAGGCGCCGCGGATGGTGTCAAAAAAGATGGAGTCGTGAAGTTGGAGGTGCGCGACAAAGGTGGACCTTGAGGCGACAAGCGGGTCGGGCGGTGAACTTGAGCCTACCTTGAAGGTTGGTACAACTCCCCGCCTTTGTGATGCAGTGTTGCATGAATTTAAGTGAATTTGGTATTTCTCGAGTTTTCGGACCCTTATTGTAAACATTAACAGCCTTGAAAGATCGTGAAATCACATAGTTTTCAAACAATCTTCAAATTGCTAGTATGATGCTGAAGTTTGCTCCTAAGCCTTGAAGGTATATAGCTCATTTACACAAATCACATAGGGCGTAAGAAGGCTCCGTTTGCTAAGGAGAGGCTTTAAAGCCTTTTCCAAGGCAATTCTCGAGCTCGCTGAATGATTATGAAGAAAATTTCTTGTTTCCTACAAATAAAGTGGCTCTGCGATCATAATAGTGCTCGGCATTTTGCTTGCTCTTCCCCAACTTCCCGCCTGCTTATCGATAAGCCGGGCAGTTCACTCGGGCCACAGCTTCATCCCACATCCACCACCACCTCGTCATTGCGCCACCGTGACTGGTTCACATCGATGGCCTCTCAAAAGGTAACTGCTGCTCTGGCAGCTATCGAGTCGACTCCTCAACAACCCGCCAAACTCCAACAATACAATGATCTCCTCCAACAAATCGTGAGCACCTCCTCCGGTGACGAACTCGCCCACGACATCGTCTACTACCTCGATTCAATCCTCGGCGAAGACGTCAGCATCGTTGCCGCGCGCCCCCTCCTCGACTCATTTATCAAAGTCCTCGGAAACTTCGACTCCGAAGTCAAAATCAAAGCCGGTCAACATGCAGTTACCCTCCTCCAATCACGCGCGACGTCGGCCGAAGAACAAGATGCACAGATCCGCGAGATCCTCGCCGAAGCCTACGAATCGGAAGAAGAATACTCTGCTGCTGCTCGGGCACTGCAAGGGATCAATATCGATAGCTCACAACGGCTAGTAACAGATGAGGCCAAGGCTAGGTTGTGGATTCGGATTGTTCGATATTACCTGGAGGAGGATGACACCACAAGTGCTGAGGCATTCTTGAACCGGATCAAAAACTTGCCTAGCAAGCTGGAGGATCATGACTCGAGGTTGTATTTCCAGCTTTCTCAAGCGCGGATTCTCGATGCTCGCAGGCGCTTCCTTGATGCTGCACAAGAGTATTTCAACGTCAGCTTGGCAACAGGCGTCGATGAAAATGACAGACTCGCTGCGTTGTCGGCTGCTATTCGTTGTGCAGTGCTGGCACCGGCTGGTCCGCAGCGCTCGCGGAGTCTATCTCGGCTGTACAAAGATGAGCGGGCTTCATCAGTCGACGAGTTTTCTATCTTGGAAAAGATGTTCTTGGATCGATTATTGAACGCGGACGAGATTGCTGCATTCTCCAAGAAATTGGCTCCCCATCAACTCGCCGTTACTGCAGATGGCACGACTGTTCTCGATAAGGCAGTTATTGAGCACAACTTGGTAGCCGCAAGCAAGCTTTACGAAAACATTACCGTCGATGCACTTGGCTCTATACTCGGCCTTAAGTCATCTGGCGATCTGACTGCTGGCGAGAAGGCCGAGGCCTATGCAGCACGGATGGTTGAACAAAATCGACTTTATGGTCAAATTGACCAGATCGAGGGCGTGATCTATTTCGAGACAGAATCATCTCGTGGCTCTGCATCTGGGGCAAACAGCGCTAGTCTGAGACAATGGGATCGGGGTGTACAAGAGCTGGCGGAAGATGTTGAGCGAGTGGCAGCCAAAATCACAGACAATTTCCCTGATTTTGCATCTAGTCAGATGGTGCATTAAGCTTACGCGACCATTGAATAGAAGTTTACGAATGATGACTACCAGAATCCTTGTTCCCTGATGCATCTGTAGCCTATTCACCATAACCTTGTATTAGGCACTTCTTTACAGAATGTATGGAGTAAAAAAAGGGCCAAGTTCATAATTTTGATTGAAGGCATTACATTCATTAAGCTGATTGAGGTGCATGGCGACATTAGCATGTGGTATCCATTGGGTCCATGCCAACATTTGGCGTTTCAAGTCCGCTCACATCGCCAAGATACCCTAAGATCTCAGCGTACATGACTGTTTTCCACATATCGACGGGCAACTCGGCTTCGAGGAATGACCAGTCGAACTTTTGCTCTGCAACAGGCTCATCTGTACTATCGTGGTATGGATCAAGATAAGTGGAGTCGAGAGCAGCAGCGGCGGAACACCTCTTTTCCGGAACGTATTGAAGCATACTGTCCAATAATTGAATAGCTAGAAAAGTTAGTGGAAGTCTTAACTAGTCAACAGATGCTGGTACTAACCTTTGCGATCTGCGGTCGGAAGAAGTTTCGATAGAGGCGTGCGAGCCCGCTTAGGGCAGGATTTGATAAATTTCAATGTCTGATTTCCAATGTTAGCATGGTCCGTCCGAGAGGTCATTCTTGATCTCCTTACGTTCGCATTTGTCACATTATTGGTCAACTCGTCAGGCGGACTTCCCAAGAGCTGAGTGATGGTGTAGAATTGATCGATATGCGACTTCCCGGGAAGCAATGGTCGTCCGAGAATCATTTCTCCGAAGATGCACCCCGCGCTCCAAATGTCTACCTTCTCGTTATATCTTCGCCATGTGAGCATAATCTCGGGTGCTCTGTAATATCGTGTTGACACATAGCCAGTCATCTGTGTTTTTTGGAGTCGTGCAAGGCCGAAATCGCAAATTTTGAGGTCGCAGTTTTCATTAACGAGAATATTCGATGGTTTCAGGTCGCGATGGACAACACCTGCGGAATGCACGTATTTCAAACCACGCTGAAGAATTAGTACTTGCTGTAGAGATTGAATTATGGCTGGCTTACCATCATCTGGTACATAAAGTATTGTGTAAATTGCCCTTCGAGCTTTTTTGTGGATAGCAGTGTTCCGAGGTCCACCGCGAGGCGATCGGTAATAATGTAGCTAAGACAGGTCAGGACCGAATCAACACAGAAAGTGATTGAGCCGAGCGGAGAAACTCACATATCCTCGGACGGGGAAATAAAGATATCTTTCATATGGATTATCTGCGACCATGTCAGCTTCTGCGCGCGCGGAACAGGATTTCGGGAGGGGCGTACATTATCGTGTTGCAGCATCTTCAACAATTTAATTTCGCGGAACATGTGCTTTGCGACGTTCGCACTCTTGAATGGCTCTGAAAGCTTCTTGATGGCTACAGGATGGCCACCAAGCTGATCGTAGGCAGAGCTAAAGCATGTTTAGTCTCCCTCCAGTGCCAACACTTCTTGAATGTCCAATTGCTTACCAGACGATGCCCGAAACTCCAGCGCCGACGGGTTTCAATTGTGAATACCTCCCCGTAATCTCATAGTCTGCTCCCATTATAGAATAGTTGGAGAATTGAGCCATGTCCTGGCCCGGACTCTGCGATGGCATTTTCGTCATTATCGAGGTGAAAAAGGATGCGGCATAAAGATTCCGTGAGGAATCAGTTAAAGTGTTCGTAAGGAGGAGCGGAGAATTGGCTTCTTATAATATTTGGGACAACTTTCTCAGCGAACAATGTACCTCGATCGCAGCACAAGTGACTATCGTGACATCAGTGGCTCCTTTCTAGCGCTGTAAGCTTTCCGATTGACTACAAGGTCCACACACCGGTATCACCCCATCGAAGCACGCTCCAGATCCACAAGATTCGCGACGCTTCGTGCAGCTACCCACTTTTGATAGCTGCTTGTTCTATTGTCAGTGGTGGATGTTTCTACCGGCCCAATGAGGGTTGACGGCTTCACGGCAAGGTCCCCCCGCAATACCCGCTAGTGGGTACCGTCGGAGAGCTTAGAAAATGTGTTTACCGGACGGAAAAAGTATGCATTACCATGGGATCATTGATGGACACGAGAGATATTGACTTTGATCATAAATTCGTATTCAATTTGCTAGAAAACTATCACGGCTTCAACTATTATCGCTACAGATGGAATATTGTACAGTCACAAGCTCAAACTAAACCGGTTTTATCCGCAGCGTGCATTATCGGTGGAGTGTGGCTTGCGGTGATCGCCCATTTCTTCCCCTGAGACATGACTATCGTAGGGCTCACACTAGTCAAGATAACCCTGCACGACCGGGGAGATTCAAGTTTCTTGCCACTTTCCGATTCTCGAAACATGGGTATCTTTTCCGCAAGCGATAGTGGAGTGATCATAGTCAGTGATTGGATGGCAGTGGCATCCGAATCGGTCGAGAACATCAAGCCACTGTGGCTGTGCTTATAAATCTATGACATCATGAGGGTCCTAACAAGTATGGATGCTCGTTACTTCGGTACATTCACAAAGGTATCGAAGATCGTTTCGTCGGGTCTCTCAGCGACCGGTTTCTGCGCTGAGTCCTCGGTGGCAAAATCACCCGACCATCCGCTGCTCGAAAATGTGGGTGATGGGATAGTCTGCGGATGGTTGGTCGTTTGCATCATGTTATGGGACATTTGTTGGAGCTGGTAATTGATTTTCCCATCGCCGCAATGAGCATGGGTAAAGATCGCGTTTTTCAGTTCGTAGGCTTGCTCGCGGAGGGAATTGACCTCGGCCATGAGCATTTCCCGCTTTTCGCTTTCGCTTTCGAGGATGTTTTGGATTTGATTCTGCTCTTCCTTCCTTCTTGCGCGACATTTGTTGGCTGCGACGCGGTTTCGCTCGAGATGTCGGGCCCTTTCTGGACTAACTTCGTCACGGGGTACTCGTTTCTTTGTGTGGTTTCGTGGCTTGGTATCGGAGGTCGAAGAGCGTCGTCGTGATGTCGATGTCTTTTGAGATTTATCGAGGCGATTTAGTAGATTTGGCAAAGGCTCGTCATAAGCTTGAGAAGACTCGATCGCCTGCATTGGCGAAATTCCGTTCACTGTAGCCATGTCGACCGGTGGGTTGAAAAGTGCTGTAGCCATATTGTGCAAGTGTATATGGCGAGTATGCAGTGCTCATAATCTTGGCCATCCCAGCTACACCATATATAGTAGCAGCCTCTTGTCCATTTGAGTGAATCCGGGGTCGATCGACAATTAATAAGAGATCGGTCGAAACGGTAACGTTAGTCTTGCTAGCTATGATTCATTGCCCAGGAACTTGGAAGTCATTGGCAGGTTTCATTGGCATATCTACAGTCTTAGGGTGTCGTTTCCGGTTTCTCACCCCAAAAGCAGGGACATCCCTCTTACGTAGCGCCTTTTGTTCCAGGCCACACCAATCAAAACTGATTTCAATGGCAGACACAGCTAATTAATATGGAACTCTGTCTCCACAAACAGTAGATGCCATATCACGCCAAACCTATCATGTACAGCTTTCTCCCGGTAAACACCATGGACCGGATCTCGCCACGTACGGTGACATCATAATATTCGAAGCTTCCAGTGCTATAGATATCTTTTGCCTATTGTATCTTTCCTTGTCGGAGAAGCCTTAACTTTCAAAGACAGGGGGTATCGGACGCGATCGCTGATGTCAGACATGTTCTAGAAACAGGGTCCAGAGCTATGGATTCAGGAGACTCAGGTGGGCCGGTGCATGGTCTCTGCACGTAATGCGACTGGCGGGATGCACGCCTATCATTTAACTAAGAGCGATCCTGTGGCGAGAAATGCACATCTCTGCTTTCTTCCCCACAAACTGAGCATTTGGAGGTCTGTTCTTGACCTTCGAAAATCCTCTCCGTCTAGAAACTTTGATCGTTCTGGGATCCACATTTACTGAAGCCGAAAGTAGCGTACATGTGCCCAATTCAATGTTTTGAACTGCTGAATGAGTGTTTGGTATCAAGATTCCTAAAGCTCCGGAGGTCGTCTATGGATATGTACAGAAAATATTGGCATAATAAAACTCCTGCGCTGTAGCAAAACTGTGTTTGTCGTGGCGTTAAAGGTTGCTTAATGATGCATTATCGAAGGCCAGCTTCGCCAACAATTGATTTATAGTACCCCCTTCCTGATCATAGAAGATTGAATCAGCTTCAATATCACACAGTGCTTCACCATATATCGTGCTCCATGCTTGAAATACTAGTAGACATACCTTTGCTCATATGCAGAAGCTTCTGCTCATATGGTCCAAGGGGCTCTTCCATCAAAATTGTCTCTGGTGGTGCGTCCTCCGTCGGGCCTGTGTATAGCCAGCCCCATCGGGTCTCTTCATATTCCTTGATGCGCTCACCTCCTAAACCATCGTTTTCGATCACACGATCCGATATCACACGCATTTTCTCGAGCTCCCAAGGCCCCTTCCTCAAAAGCGCCCGACATTTATATAGACCAACGTCGTCGTATCCGAGCCCTTCAAGAGCTAACCGAATCCGCACACTGCGATGAATACTTTCGTTTGTTCGCCTGAGATACTGGTGGGTTGGCTCCGCCGTGTCTGGGTTAATTCGACGGTACATGCCAGGTGTTCGGCTGGTTTTACCAGCAAGACGGTATATGCCGGTATCTGGTTGGACGATTTCGCCTAGTCCCCACGGCCTTACGGGCCTGTGATCGTCATAGACGGATGGGACGGCCCACTCGGTCCATCGGTCTTCATCTTTTGGCGTTTCGTAGGATAGTAATGCCTTTGGACGGTCGTTGAAGTAGTAGAGTACGTTCTCGGTGAAAATTTTATCAATAATGCCACTTTCGAAAGTAACTCCGATCGAGCTGAGTTGGTCCATCATCCAAGCCATGGTGATATTCGCAAGCTCTTGATCTGGTAACCCCCCGCCGACATTGGAATGAGCCCCGGGAAACCAGACCTGCCGTAAGTCGGTGTGGACATTAGAAGGTCGGTACCAGAGTGTAGGGACAAATGATGTGCGATTTTCATCTAAAGCTAGTGCTTGAAAGGCGTATTCGATTTCGTTATTCAATGTCGTGTCGTAGAACTTGCATGTAAAGAACAGTTAGGCTTGACCGTGGACAGGAGTTTGATGTACTTATTCTTTGGTAGACTTGGGTATGTGCAGCTTCTTTGAAAGGTTGGTATCAGGGATACCTGAGATAGAGTCAGAAAAGTAAAAGCAGAAGCTCCGGGGGACATACCAAGGCTGCCAACCGTTTCCCATACAGCGACGCAGCGAATCTTTATTCGGTATCCCTCGGGATCATAGAGACGTGTAAGACCATTCTGCAGAGTTGGATGAGTTGATGAACTCAGAAAATAAACGTTAAATCATACCTCTTCCAGGCGGCGTTGATACTCAATTCCGCGCGTTGGTGTTCTGGGCTTGTTGGAAAAAGGAACGCTAGGGAATTGATCCTTATAGTGAGGATTCTTCCAGTTCTGCACGTCCTCGAAGATTGCATAGAATGACTCCATGCCCTTCGTGTTCAAGAGTCCGATGTCCGTGATTAATCCCTACGGTGGTCAACACTGTCAAAAGAGAGTTCGCGAGCTCTGGCCAACTTACTGCAACAGCACGCGCGGTAAAGGCACCACGAGAAAACCCTGTGAGAATAATCTCATCGTCTGGCTCCCAATTTGAGGCAATAAAATCATAAACCTCTCTCACATTCTATGCATAAACATCAGTATTGACTAGTATTCAGCGACTGAGACACTTACCTCGGAAACACCAGCCCCGAAGACTCCGCCCGCTATGGTGTCCACAAGCCCCCCAGATGAACCAACGCCGGGATGATAGTACAAGACTTGACTTGTATCATCTGCGCCTCGCTTTCGCAGGGCGCGGTAAAGTCGAGTCACATTCGAGGGTACCTGGATGGTCGCATTACGCTGGTCGGGTGTGGGGCGAACAAAGCCATTGTCGCTATTGGTCCAGGTGCCATCCATGCACGCAATGATGCGCTTCCCAACGTACGACATTCTCTCCCGAGCCCGAAGGCAGTTCGATCTCGACCGTGTCACCGTGAAGAGGAAGGAAATGAGTGGGGCCTTCGCGCTGCGAACCGGTGGTCCTCGAGTGCGGCTCAGCTGTGATTAGTAATCAGGCTGTAGGGCTACCAGAACGTGTCAGGTGTCTAAAGATTTGAAATGCTCTACAAACTATTTCTAAATTAGTGCATTTATGGCGTACAGCTCAAACTCCTTGAATAAACCACCTAGTACTTTGGATACCCCAGAACTTCTATTGTCAAGATACTAAGAGACTGTCGTAAATGTAATCCTCCAAAGCACCTTCAAGAAATTTGAATTCTGATGTAATTTAGATAACCTTGGAACAAACTTGTAGACCGTATATGCAGTTGCCTGCTGTCTCTTACAATCAAATCGTAGCTCTGAACTCGGCTGTTGTACCTTATAGCCTGAGGATAGCGACTCAACTATCTTCCGAGTCCCTTAAAAATGATTATCTCCACAGTACTTTTAGCAGACCAGGTCTTGTTTTGAGAAGCAGTCAAATCGCATAGTTAAAAGATGTAAATTTGGAGCAAGATCAAACTAGTTGAGGGGTGTAAAAATAGCTAGACCGGGAGGGGAGGGGGGGGGGGGGGGGGGGGGGGGGATGGCTACACAAGACTGGGCACTACATAGCGACGTATTGTTGTGACAAATTGTAATGGATGGAGCATTATTCTGGTTATTCTGGTTATTCTGGGACGATAAATGGCAATCAACCCCCAGGTATCACCTAAGACAACATAATACTCCGAAATGATCAACCCAAACTAGTGATAAAATCCTACCAACAACTAGATCATCGCCAACCTCCCACAACAGATCTCAAACTCCGCAAGATGAGGGATATAACAGGTTCTCAGCCGGCCAACAGCCACGCCACAATCAAGATAAACCAAAGGATTGGAAAACATGTAGAAGTAGAATCGATGACAATGAATGAACGAAAAGAAACCAACAATGCGAAGCCGAAAGCATGACAAGCCTGTTCAGTCAATAGAATAAGGTGCCAGGTAGTCGTAGGCTATGCTCGAGGTTCATTCCTGAAATGACAATGGATGGTGGATGATAGATGATAGAAATGCTCATGTGGACAAAGCCCAGGGCGCTGGAAATCGCAGAAAAAAGGATATCGGGAATCGTTAAAAGGTAGGCTATATTGGAGGGAGGGAAATTATTCGTGAGAAAGGACAAGATGATGCTTTACGCATCAGGCATCGGTTGATCCGCATCGCTGCCAGATGGAATGGTAGGGGGTGGATCGGAGTAGAGAGCTCGAGGTCGATAGGATGCTTTCAATGTGCCATCATCCGTGGAGCCAATGCCCGGCGTACTTGAAGCACTTTCGATGGCAAACTCTTCTTCCTCGTCGGGTGGCGGGGCAAATGACCAGACCTATTCGGATAATTAGCATGTTGAAAGGGGATAGAAAAAAAATGGCAAACACATACCTCCATGACGGTTCGACCAGATCGGCTGGCCATAATGACCGCCTTTTCTTCTTCGAAAGCAACCCTCCACACGGCTTCGGCAGGGGTAGAGAGCTCTCGAAGAAGCTGACCAGTCTGCAAACTCCACACTTTGACCCGACCATCGCTTCCACCACTGACAATACGAGTATTGTCAAACTGGAGACTGGTCACGCTGTTGTCATGGGCTGCTAAGCGATGAATGGGCGCCATCTTGGTCAATGACCAAACACGGACAGATCCGTCAGAGCCACCCGTCACCAGTGTGTCGCCACGCATCTGAAGCTGTCCAACCAAGGACGTATGACCCTGGAGAATCGCGTGGCACTGTCCAGATTGTGGGTCCCATATTCTCACGCTAGTGTCCAAGCTTCCTGTAGCTATCCGTCGCCCATCAAAGGCGATCGCGTATATTTGGCTGAAATGACCAGAAAGAGTACGGAGACAACGGCCCTGGGATATACTCCATATCCGAGCAGTTGTGTCGTAACTTCCAGAGACTACTAGATCGCCGTGGATGGCAAGACACCGGACACTGGCTTGGTGGCCTACCAGCACATTACGGCACGTACCTGTGGCCAGGTCCCAAATCCGAAGAGTTGTGTCTCGAGAGCCTGAAATGGCGGTATTTCGATCAGACATTTTTAGGCACCGGACGGTTGATGTGTGTCCGCGGAGTAGATGAATCCCAGCCCTGAACACGTCAGATATTTGAAATGATTTTAGAAGCAGTCAGAACTTACCCGGTCGCCATATTCCATACTCTTACCTCTCGGTCGCATCCTCCACTGACCAAGATATCATCCCAAGGGACCATAGCCCAAACACCCATGACATGGCCTTGCAAGGTCTTTTGATTATCCCCGTTGGTGTCATACACATGGATCTTCGCATTATCCAGTGCGACGACGATATATTTGGGAGTTAAGTGAAGACTTGTGACAACACCTTGATCGGGTGTGATATGTCGCTGTGTGCACCGACCACCTTTATTCCAAGCCGACTCAACCATATACTTCTGTTTAAACTGCGATCGGTATGAAACTGGCCTGGTTCGGCGTCGGCGAGACGAACTCGTTGGTGGAAGCCACTCTCCAGACAGTGTGCGGGGAAGTTCGGGGGCGCTCTCGGTAGCGGCCTCGTCATAAGGTGCTAACCGCGTTTCAGGGTCGCTGGCAATACTTGGTTCAGGGTTGGAGTCCACGGAGCGAGGAGTACTCGGCTCCATGACGTCTTCTTCTGGGATGCGTCGTATTGAGTAGGCATGTTTCTCGCAAAGGTTCTTCCAGGTTATATCGTCGTTTAGGAGTTCTCGCCATCGCCTCGATACTTGCGAAGATCTGGCTAGGCTCTTAGGATCGTCGATAAATGATAATACCTATATTTCGAAAATGCCCATGGTCAGTTCTCGGCCTCCTATTATCTATATGGAACCCAGATGCCCTTACCCTTAAACAAAGTTCGTTGGGGAAGACCGAAAAGGGGTCTTTGCGCAAACGCGGGCCAACATAGCTCGAAACAAAACTCAGCTGTTGGCTGTCACAGACGTCTAGGATGCCCTCGAGGAGTTTCTGCTTCCGGGCGTTGGATAAGGTACTGAAATGGATGCGAAGGTTGAGGAGAAAGTTGCTCTCATCTTCATCAGACGAATGCCAGGTCGGAGGGCGTTGATGGGGTGTAGGGCTTGGAGCGGGAGTTGGTGGTGATGCCGGCGCTGAGGGGAGGAGGTTTGCGGGTATTGAGGTGACATTTTTCTTGCTGGCGGCGAGCGAGCGGCCTGATGTACTTGTGAAGCTGGAAATCGAGTCACGATTTGAGGGCTGGGAATGCGATTCTAGTTGGTCCGGCATATTTAACGACTCATCAGCCATATCGAAGGCCTGGGCATCCATCGCGGCGACCCAACCAGGACTGAACGGTTGTCTTTAGTCTCTGGACCGGTTCAGTATTCAAAAACCTCGAGGTTTGCACGGGACATAAGAGTCGGAGGGTCGGGAGGCGATATCAGATGAGGGAGTGGTATGTAGGGCTTGCGATGGGTGCGGATGACCGAGGGAGTAGGAGAAGGAGATCCCTAATCCACCGGGTCGGGCGGTTGGCGATCCTGGGGGTTGGGGGGGGAGGGGGCTATGACGGACTGCAGGAAAGTCCCCCAAAATGTCTAGCTCTTATCAGAAATTATCCGGGGAGAGTCAGCCCTCCCACGTTTTTTTGCAGCCCCTAAAAGAAAGGATCGATCTGGGAAAGGGACATTCCAAAGCGAAAAGTGAATGTCGTGACCTCGAGATTCTGACAAAGCCGCCAAGCTCCCCCGTGTTCTCCGTTCTCCACTCTCCGATTACAGTATGAAACGCTCGACGTTTTCTGCTTGCAGCATTCTGTGCTTTTTATCGGCTTTCGAGGCACGGGGTTTGTGAAGATTTGTGCAGATGCAGGAAGCAGCAGGTTAGGCAAACCTAGGCAAACCTAGGCAATCCTTGTCAAGGCAAATGGGAACCGCCCCTTCAGCCACCAGCGCGTGGACCCGTGAGGCGCTCAACCCCCCTCATCCCCCAAATCGGACAAATATCGGCCAATCTTACTCGGCAACAGAGCCGGGATCCAGGGGGGGGGCGTGAGATTCGGTTGAGATGTAGATGCCGAACTACAGTTGCCCCGATTTCTTGGGTGCGCGGCTCGGCCACTCGACCAGGACCATGGAACGAACCGGAGGCCAAAGATGATTCAGACTGACGAGACTGACGGCACGCACCCATCACTCCAACCTTGGAAGTGATTCAAATATGAGCGTGCCCCCGTCTGAGCAAGATCGAGGGGGTCTGTCTCTTATATAGGAAGCTACAGCAACGTCACGCTACGTCGATGTGATCTTGTTCTTGAAAAAGTAAATGCAATGATGACCTGCCCTGGAAAATAACAAATTCTAGTCGCACATAATGGTATTCCTCCTCACGCCTCGAGCTTTCTTCGCTCGCTCTTCCAAAACATAATCGTATGTTGCAAACAGATGCCAAACAAGGGGTATATGCTCCGATATCCAGCCCATGGCGAAGTCCAGAAAGGAAATGAGAAGTAACAGAGGGTTCGGAATTAGTACAAGAGCACAGCATCTGGAGTGCCGTTGCCCAGCAGATACATATAGTGCTAAAGGTAGCAGATATGAAAGGAAATGATTATCATGAGATGAATCAGTGAGCGTGACCGATCTGCAAGAATAATGGCAGAATCATGCCCACGACGGAGGCGATCAAGTCTCTCATCGACTTATCCGATCCGTTTTGGGAGTCGTGGGAGTCGCCATATCCATTTACAGGCGTGTCTCGCGGAGTTGAGCCGGGCCCATTCTCCTGCATCGTATGCATCGCAACGTACCTAAGCGCATGTTAGAAACTAGAAGAATTATTTGATGGCGGAATAATATGACTCACAAAAATGTGCCGCCTGAAAATAGAAGCAGCATGCCAGTTCGCCACAGCGCGCTGGACCCGTCACCGCCAGAAGAGCCCACCATGTTTGCGAACAGGAAAGTTACCAAGGCACCCACAGGTGCTGCCAGGCTAAAGACTAATAGGTGGGCCCTCGCAGTGCGGCTCGACAGCCCTTGCTTTAGAAGTACAGAGGTCAACCCGAATGAGGCAGGTGCCTTATGCACCATAATCGCGAAGAATATGATGAAACTCAGGCCGGTATCCGAGCTCGAGGCACCCAAGGCAATTCCGTCGGCTGCCGCATGGATCACTAGCCCTGTAGTTGTAGCAAAGCTGTGTCCGCGCCGAGAGCTCGAAGCTCCGCCGTTCAGCAGCCCTCCGTCCCGGGTAGGCGAGGAGCTCCGTCGCAAACCAGATCCAAGATTATCGAGAGAAATGTGGTAGGGCGTGCGTTCGGTCTTGGACGGAGATGCAAATTCTGGCACTTTATCAATGAGGTACATCATTATAAAGCCGCTAATAAGAGCGATGCCGATCCATGCATGCGGCGAGCTTTCTTCCTCTTCTTTCTCCTCGTCTTTGCCAGAACCATCGCTAGCAGACTCTTCTTTGCGGGTGCGCAAGGTTGTTGTCTCAGGTAACGGATCACTCTCGAGAGACAGAGATGGAACAGGCATGTCTATTTGCGGTATTGACTGTTCACGGCTTATTACTGGGGTGCTAAGTGAGGCCCCCTGTGCTTGCCATTCAACGGCGGCGCTTCGGGTACTGATACTCGTCCGGCTGGCGGATTTGGCGCTGTATAGGGTCTCAATACCCTCTGGTATAATAACGATCAAGGATGTGCCCACCAGCACTCCCATGCCGATTGAGGATATCAGTCGGAGCTGGGAGGGAGACAGGGTAAATGCGAGAGGTAATGAGCCGACAACGAATGACCTGCACACAGCATGGGACCAATATCAGTAAGTCTTCTCGGCGGTCTTTATGCCAATTGCACCCTCGGAGGGTTTTTACTCACGTCACGGCCATCACAATGCTCAGCGCGAGCAGAGTAAACAGTCCCTCCATGGTGGCCTTATGTTGCGGAACGTCGCAACTTCACACTCGGGCCGGGGCTTCGGGACTTTTACAAGATGTCGATCATGGTGCCCCAGTAGGGGAAGGTAGGAGAGTAGCCCTTTGAGGGTGAAGGGGTGTAGAATGGGGGGTTAAGGGGAGATGAAGGAGCCAAGAGCGAAAGATGATGAGTGGCAGCAAATCGGCGTTGGACCCACGCCGTCTCAGTACCGCCCGCTCCATTCGGACACCTTCTTCCCCCGATGCGTGCGGGTTTCCCGCTCAAGGCCACCTTGTTTCCCTTTGTCTTTCTACAATGAAGGGGTGTACATAGTACATTCTTTCCTATCTGCTTTTAAGTGTTATTGTACATTTGTTTGCTTTGTGTGTCCAGCCAACAAGACACCAGTGCAGCATTGCTGGCTTCTATGCTTCGGAAAATGAATTCCAAAAACAACCTAGAAAATAGCACATATCGTAAACCAAACCAACCTTGGAATGAGGCCATGTCCGTGTAGAGCTCGTTTGTATCAATCCATCCCAGGTGGATGTTATCGTGTCAGAGAACCAGAATTAAAAGCGATTCGTCTCCAGGTGGGTCCACGGATGATCCGCGGGATAAATATACATCACAGTTAAGTTGAGGTCAAGTTTAATGTACAGACGGGATCAATGGATGACACTTTGTCAAATGTTCCAAGGTTGAATGTGTCATCTGGCCATTTTCCTTGATTAATATCGTATTGGTGAATAGCAAGCCATAAAAATTAGTTTAAAAGGAGTCAGTGACAGTTGAAGCCGCTAGACTCCAGGACAAGCCTCCCGGATAACCTTAGAAGCATCATGTCCCAAATAGACTGTAAGGATGTGACGAATCTCATGAAGTCATCGACGCATGTGGATTATAGTCCCCAATGAAAATGTGAAATGGTATAAAACAAGGGAGGTGGCGCTGAGCATTAATTCCACGTTATCCGCATGGGCAAGCCAAAGTCGGTACCGGTCTTGGCTAACAGGTTATTGAGAAGGCGCTCAAGCATGCCATTGAAGCCGAGAGTATGCGGACCTCCTCGTAGCTCAACCATCTTAACAGCCCCTTTGACGTGATTTTCGAGCATCACAGTGTCCTGGACAAAAAGCTATTCGGTGTTAGCGGACACGGATCTTTTTCTCACAGTCGGATCATTTAGTCCATCTAACCTCATCATAAGATAGCATAATAGCTTTTGTTATAGCAGAGTCGGTAAAATGTGGTGCCTCTGCCGTGATGGCATCTATGAGAGCAGCGAGAACTTGGACTTTGTAGCGGAAAGCCATTCGAAGATAAGATTCTTGCATCACTGGCGAATGCTCATGCACAATCGCTAGATGTCGACATGAAGCAAGATAAATGGCCTTCATAAGACTTTCCTCCGCAATAGCACATGGAACCCAAAGAGTTTTCATGCGGTTCGCAAAAACAGGGTCGGCTTCGGTGCAACGCATAAGCGGGATAATGACATTGATATCTAATAATCATTAGCAAATGCATTATGCAGCTAACCCATAGAAGAGATAGCGGGGCGAAGCCTACAGTGATCAAACAGGCCCTGCTCAATAGGGTTTAATGCCACTGCAGAGCTCATGAACGGATCACACCTATAATCAGAGAGAAGACTGTAAACCTGTGGACGGCTGGCGTTCATCCGCTGATTTGATCCACCCTTCAAGACAAGGCGTTGATCATCAGAGGCTCCACCTGATCGACTCTGGTACTCTTTGGTCCTTACACGTCTTTCCTTGGCATGTCTCATGCGAGCAGCGTGTGCATACGCTGCCCTTCGTTGTTCATTCGTGATGCCGACGGAGCCCCCAGAATGAGGCGCATTGATCACAAATTGAATTGATGCCATTTTCATCAATCAAGACCAGACCAGAATTCGTTACTATTTCTCGAAAGCAAAGGTAAGGTGTTTGGGAGGCTGCAAGTGCAGGCCATGTGGCATCGTGTAACTAAGCCTCGAGGGCTGACCACCTGACTAACGTTGGACCCCAGCCGTTAAAGCCGATCATGTGGGGTCTCAAGCTAAGCACAATATTTTGATTGGTTATATTCGGTCCTGCCAAGAGCTAGGCCTCCTTAAAACGGCAAAGCGCGACATTTAGGAGCCGCTTTTTGTGCTTGCGTGCAGAAGACCGGAGAAAATGCAAGTCTCTTTGGTCGCCTAAATCGAATTGAAGGAGATATCGGCCTCTGCTTGCGCGCAGTTCCAACTAGCGAAAATACCTTTAGCCTACTAAGCCAGTGTGAGGAAGGATTTGGAGTTCGGGATTTACTATCCCCATGACTTTACGCAAGCGACGTAGTTGGGTCGAAGCCGGTCGAAGCCAGGCTTTACTCCTCCTACTTTAGGAATAGTAGCCACCTCCAAACATTCCAAAAGAAGAAGGAGTACCTTTTAGTAGATGAAGGTATAGCCTCATATTACAGACCAGGGAATCATTTAGAAAGGAGGTATTCGGCATACTTATTTAAAGATGTTCCTCGTCAATTCTTAGGTGACCATCTGAGTGCGCCGCAATATTATTTCCTGAGCTGACACCACGACAAAGAAAATGGGTGGGACGATAATAATTACAGGTGCCAATGGGTCTCTAGCTTTAGGATTCATTGAGGCTTTCCTCCAGTCCTATTCTCAACATACTCTCATCGCTGCCGTGCGGAATCCATCAACCAAGGATGACCCCAACACCGCCAACCTTGCCAAGCTACTCTCGAAATACCCCAATACGAAATCTTATATTGAGAGTGTTGATCTAGCCAGTCTTGCGGACGTGCGATCCTTTGCAGAGAAAATAACCGACCGGGTATCTTCCCAAGAACTTCCACCAATTGCTTCAATCATTTGCAATGCATTCACCTGGTCGCTTGAAGCAGGCCAGAAGTTTACTTCGGATGGGATTGAGGCTACATTCCAAGTGTGTCATCTATCGCATTATTTATTGATTCTTAAGCTTCTCGAAAGCATGGATCCCAAGTCAGGCAGAATTGTGATGCTTGGGTCCACAACTCACTACGATCTTCCAAACCCCATCTCTTCTCTAGTGGCTGCTCTTCCAGAGAACCTTGAGGAGCTTGTCAAACCGGAGCAAGACCCTCCACAGTTGATCCACGACCGAGGGTTCCAGCGATATTCGAATGCTAAGCTTGCAAATGTTGTCTTCACCTACGATCTTAACAAAAGACTCCAGAAGGTAAGGATAAATTTCAAAAAGTTTTGACCAGACTGCTAATCATAAGCTTAACAGAACGCTAAATTATCCGAGATCACTGTAACAGCGATGGACCCAGGCGGCCTCCCAGGATCGCGGGCGCAGGCTGGACAAAAGAAATTTCTCCGGGCAGTATTCGCTGTTGTGAATCCTCTTATGCCTATATTGAAGCATTTAACTTCGCAGATTCGAACAACAGCAGATGCTGGGCGTGATCTTGCATATGTGAGCCTTGACCCCAGTTTCCAAGGCAGGAGAGGGTATTTTGAAGGGAAGAAAGAAACAGCGCCGTCCAAAGTTGCAACCGATGAGAAGATGCAACAAGATCTTTGGGATAGCTGTTGGAGATGGGCCAATTTGACTTCGGAAGGAACTGCTCTTCAATGATAGGCATTGCGTGTCACATAGATATGATGTCTATATCCTTAGCGAGTATAGTCAGTCTGATGGATGATTTGTGACCTAGCATCTTGCAGCTAGGTGATTCTACCAGGGCGTAGAATATATCAATATTGTTGACGTGAATATTGATTATTTGATCTATATTTGGGGTTTGTTTAGGGTAAAACTCATACATGCTTGTCAAATGGTATACACAATAGAGAAAAAACATTATCGTAAAAAGTGTGAGAAATCATGCGCTCAACGAAGCTGAGTCAAAAACAACAGATAACACCATCAATGCAAGACTTAAGGGGAGAAAAGGGATGATAGAAGCCTGAATACAAGCGTATTTCCTCGGGTCTCTAATTCTCCCTGGCATTCTTGGGCAAGCGGAAGCCCAAGTAAGGTAGATATCTGCCAGGGTGCCAGTAGACGAAAAGGGCGACACAAGGATAGATCACCAGCGCATCGAAAACATACTGAACCCACTCATGGCTATTGATGTAACCGGTGTTTCCTTCGGTGAATTCGACTAGACGGTAGATCGAACGAATCTATCAAGGCGTTAGTTGGGTCCAAAATGAGATCTTTGTGTAATAGATTGCTTACCAAGATGAGAACAGTGGACAAATTCACAACACGGAGTAGTGCCGGCCAATGCTTGTGCTTGACTATACCGTCAATGGCATACTGTTTCTCTCCAACGACCTCGAAACGCTCCTCCAAACTCTTCTTGAATTTCTTTGAAGTAAAGTTGAAGCGAACAGCAGCGATCGCGAAGAAGCCAAAGGCCACGAGTTGAATGACCACACCAATCGTAGCAATGGTTTTCCCGCGATCAAGTTTGTCTTGACCTGAAGTATCTCCAGGCTCTACAGACGAGATCATGAGTGCACCGACAAGTTGAAGAATAAGCGCAACAACATCAAAGCCAACAAATATCAGTGTGAGAAACCGAGGTGGAACCCAGCACAGCTTGAACGTTCTCATTTCCCGGGGCACGACCAGGAAAAGAATGCGGCTGAATATGACATAGCAGCAAGCCGCCATGAGGACTGGTGCGAGGATAATCAAAGCGAATTGAAGGACGTATATCGGCTTTTTTGTTACATCCTGGGTTGAGAAACAGCGGGCGATGTAACCAACGGCCTCCACTAAAGTTTTCATTAGATCAACTGTGCTATAGAGAATTGCGAATTCAAGAACGTACTTCCAGAGGCTAGAACCATGACAACCCATACCCAAGATTTGTACCGGATCCATTGGACTAATGTCAATATGAAGGCAATGCCATAGAGAGTGGCAGCAACAATCGCGACCGGAAGCGAAGGGTCATATCCATAATAAGAGCCGCCAGCCTCGTGTGCCCGAGTCGACAGGGCCATTGTAATAGAAATAGCCGGAGGTCGACAGACTTCAAGAAAGCCTGTGTGACTTATGCTTATGTATCTTGAGATGGAAAAGGGTTTGCTGTGTAATTGGTAGAGGAAATGGCGCGAATGTTTAGTTGGTTCTCACGGGTTTGAAATAGGCAGTGGCCGAGTTATATAGACAAGATTGATAAAGGAATTAATATGCTTCTATTCCTGCGATGTGGCGCAGTTGATAAGATGTATGTCTATGAGGTTAACATGAAGCAAATTCGCCAAGCTGCGCGATAGCGACCACCAGAAAAGGAAACGATTTCGGGGTGAAGAGTCTAATTAATATAAGAATAGATCCCACTCGCACTAGTATCCGGTTTAAGATGGGTCTGGAGCCCCCAATATCTTCACGAGCTCGAATCCCGGACCGGAACTCCGACTGCGACAGAGCTCAGCCCCTTTGAACGTCAGCCCTGCTACCTGCTGAGGGATGGATTGACAGCGACTGTTGACACTAGTCGACGAAACACCGACTCCATTGGGAATAGCGCATGAGCTTCTTGGCGTTCATTGACTTTGTCCAACGAGGACTCGTAATGTCCGCCAACTCTCCACTATGATCCCCTAAACTCCATCATAACCGGCCCACCGATATGCGGCTGCGCAATGGCCCCCACCGGGGTAGGCCTGGCGAGCGTAGGGCTTTGGAAACCCGTTTTCACGATTCTTTTACCCCTTTTGAATCCTCGAATCCCAACCGAGCAAGGGTAAATGATACGCTGAAACGCCACCACAATGCCTTTCTACGGTCGTCCCAGCAAAAATTGCGAGAGTTGTCGCGAACGGCGCATCAAAGTACGTCCGGGACTAGATCCATATACAGCATCAGTCATTCTAACCTAGCCTTTAAAGTGTGATCGTATCCAACCGGTCTGTTCTCAATGCAAGAGAGCGGGGAAGTCATGCGGTGGTTATCGCGACGTACCTGCTCTTTTATTCCGTGATGAGACGGACAAAGCAGCTCATCGATCTGCGACTGCGAAGTCCAGGGCTGGTGAGCGAAGGAAACTCGGGGCTACTGATATTTCGAGAAACAAAGCCTCGCCTAACAAGCCATACCCCGTCTCCTGGCCAACTCCTCCAGACTCTGACGATGAAGTGTGGGGCCTCGTAGTACAGAGTAACGAGCACCATGTGCTTGTTCCTGAAATTCCTGCCGTGGTTTCCACTCCGGTCGATGAGCAAGGGCTCACCTTCTTCTTCAATCGATTTGCGAACAGATTCGTGGGCCCACATAGTCTGAATCCAAGAGGCATCGCCACTTTACCCCCCCTGTTGCAGACCATATTTGACGAACTTCCTTTGCGGGATGCCGTGGTTGCAGTTGGGCTTGCAGCGCTAGCCAACATCAAGCGTGACCGTGTCTTAAGACTCGCTGCACAAGAGAAATATGTGATAGCAATCAAATACGTTCGCCAGGCAGTGGCAAACCCTACATATGCCGATCCGGATCATACCGTTAAACTCATTGTGATGCTAACGCTATACGAGGTATGCTGCATAGCCGACCCCCATCGGCCCCTCCCTCGCCCCCCACTGGCTTAATTTGGGTCTTTAAAGGCTAAAAAAGGGAAATAAATGACTAACATTGCCCCACAACTTCAGATGACATGCTGCAACTCTGGTATTGACGCATGGACCTTGCATATAAACGGGGCATCGGCTCTAATGAAGTCTGCTGCGTTCAGCAGAGCCTTTCGGTACTCACAGTCGCGCCCAAGTCTGCAGTTC